>JABFOX010001139.1:0-13718 GCA_022817665.1 Axea sp. ZL-2020
AGCTACCATTAAAATGGCAACAAATTATAGAACAAAATGGTGCATATTTGACCTAAATCGGACAATGCAAAACATGTTAAATAAAGTCTTGAAGTTCACGTAAAAATAATGGATTTCTTTTTCCCCATTTATTAATTTATCTTTATAATAAAAAATTTATATATTTATTTGCAAATTCAACTACATTTTATTTCAAAATTTGAATACAATATATATTTTGTTATGAAAGAGTGATGTACTGTTAGGGATGCTTATAGCTCATTTTTTGTTTTACGCGACATATGGCATAAATTAAAAACAAACGTTTTTTGTTTTCCATTCTTAGGATGTGCTTGACATTTATATTCTGGAATTAAATATTCAAATTTCGAATGCCAACAATATCTAAATAACATATTCTTTACATATGCAATTTTAGTATTGTCAAACATATAATTATACACCCGTATTGGGTGTATAATGTTTCTCGCGGGAATATATGTATATTTACTTAATGTAAAAATGACGTAATGAATGAATTACTTATAACAAATTTTATACACAAAAAATCATATATATATATATTAATATACATTATGTGTATACGAACTACTCATTACCAGAATAGCAGGTATTTAATATAATAGTGCAATGGGTTGTGGTAAAATTATTTTCCAATTTTTTTAAAAACTAAATATAAGAATTTTTTTTTCAGTATATATAGAAAAATTTAAATCCATACAATTATTGTATAGTTATAAAAAATATGATAATAAATATAACATTTTAGATGATACCTATACATTCGAAAAATATGCATTTCATAAGCAACAAATGCGTTTGATCGAAATCAAACATTTATGCGGGTAATTAATAAAGTAAAACGATATATTAGAAAATTAATCCAATAAAATTTGTTTTCTTTGGTTTTTATATATTATATATAATTTTATTGTATATAATTTTTGAATACTATAAAACATTACAAAACAAGCTAAAATTCTTGAACTAATTGTAATTTGATCATTCTTTTCATAAAAATTACATAACTTCTTAAATAAATAATTTCAATTTTAATTTTATTTTTCAGGGCATTTACATTTACTACATTAATTTTCTTAAATCACGTAAGTATATTCAATCTTACTAAAATCAATTTATACTTGTATAATTTATATTATTTTTAATATTTATAGGTATCTTTTTGAAAAACCCTCAAAAATGCAGTTTTTAAAATAACTGTATTATATTTAAGAATGCAAATTATGTTATATTATGTTAATATAAATATGAACACACAACAAATAGATTAACATCATCAAGTCACATCAGTTATTTATTCTTTACAGTCTTCTTAGCAAAAGTTATTTTCATATTTTAATTTTGAAGCTGTTGATTGTTTAAATTTTTTAACTAAAATGTTATTCATATATTTCCTAAGTGGATTATGTACATTTTATGTGTGGATCTAATGAATGCATTATAAGTTAAGTATAATTAATATTTAGTTATAATATGTCATATACAATTTATATTTTAATCATATATAAATTAAATATGACTTATGCAATTTGTTTATAGTGTTAGTCATTTATAAATAATATTTTATAACCTCATGTTACGTCCTGACCCACGAATGCTCTTTTTCGTGTCTCAAGATAAAAAACTCTCCCTGTATATATATATGTGTGTGTGTGTATATAAAGAAGAATTCGTTCTTTAAATGAAAATGCTTTCATCTAACCTAATTTATCCATGAATATATGTATTATATATTTAAACAAAAAAGTAAAAATAAAATATATATTAAGAGAATTTTATCTCGTCGTTTCATTTCTTAATTTACCTTTGTGGTCACCATCAATAAAACTTAGGTAAATCGTTATCTTAGACGATGTACTGATCGTTTTATCTAGATGATGTACTTTTATATTAATATAATAAGTTAAACCTACCAAAGTGGCCTCTTAAGTCTTAAGGGCAACATCATAATTTAGAAATTAAATAATTATACAGATTACTCGTCCCATAAGAGGGCTGAGATATAACTTCCATCTTACTTTGTATTAAAAAGTAATCGAATGTTTTCATAAAAATGTATCAGAAAAGATCTGATAATTTCTTCTGTTAATGCAAGCATATAGTATCTTCAATATTATATCTTTTAAAAATTTGGTAGCTTACTTCAGATATGCTGTTAAAATATTTATACGTGTAATATAACATGCGATATAACATCTGCTAAAAGAACGCAATTACAAAAATTTGACCTGCAGTTACTTTTCGTTCTAATCGGTGCAGTCATAATTCATCACACAAACTCTAATTATTTTATGTTAAATTTGAATATTTTTATTTCTGATTGTACATACATAAAAATTGATTTCATTGTGAATTGAAAAAACCAAAATCTATATAAAAACGTAGCACTTAAACGAGAAAGACAATCAATATAACAAAATTTATGTAAAGTGCATCTCACGTGTTTAATACCTAGTAGGGCGGGCCTTGTCGCGTTTATAAATTCCAAATCCTAGAACAAAAAATTTAGTTCATTGTTATAGTGTAGTATAATTAATTACATACTATAAATCATTGTTAAGATGAACTTATTATTTAATTTCGAATCGAATTAATGGCTATTAAAATTAAAAGCAACATGGCGAGATGACGAACTTCATATTGTCGCGAAATCGAATTGCATTTATAACAAGAAAATGTCATTTATTCATTAATGAAAGATAAATTTACATTACAACAGAACTGTGTTTTATTTTTTTTATTTTCAACTTTGTTTAATTACATATACATAGAATAATTAATTATTCGAATAAAAGAAATTATATCCGAAAATAGTACACATTTAAAAAAGTAGAATAATAGAAATAAGTTTATTATATATTGTTACCTAATATATTAAAATTTCTTAATTTATAGCAATAAATATAATAATTGTCTGAATTGTATAAAATTGTATAAATTGTATAAAAAAATAGCAAAAAATAATAAAAAAAAATCGCAAAAAATAAATAAATAGCAAAAAAATAATAAAACTATATATCTTAGTATAACTAATTGTACAATGAATTAAGAATTGAAACAAATAATGATATAAATATCAAAGAGCTGACTTCTAATGAAATTAATTTTTCTTATGAAAAAGAAATCAATTTATGTATTTGTTTTAATTTGTTGTTTTCATAACAAAACATAACATGAATAATTATATACAATATACATTTTTTGTGTTAAAATTTTCGTGCAGTGCTTATTCTTTAAAATATTTTTACGTTTTTTCTTAAATCGAATATCCTGTATTTTCGAAAATTTCTACATGAAATTTTTAAATGGAGTAATTATCACATTATCTAAAACTTACAAATTATCTAAATTCCATTAAAAAATTAAGAACAATTTTAAAAATCTTGTAATACATCATAATTTTTGGTATAAGTATGAAGCATAGTAGTTGTTTAACCATACATACCCTTGAATATTCAACATTATAATAGATATATATATGTACGGATTAAATTGGTATTTCAATTATAATACAGTACGGTTCTTATTTTTCAGATTAATCGTTTCTAATTTCAATTTTGATATCATATTTAATTGAATTTTCAATATAATAATTTTATAAACCTTCCTCAGTTATTTGTTCATAAAGATTAAATTAATAGCGTGTAAGAAGGATGCTTTGTATCATTATACTTAATAAAAAATTCAGTCATTGATATCAGAACACTTCTCAGGCTGATTATCAAACATATTCATAGAGAACATATTTTATAGATATTCAGAAGTTCTTACGTATGCACACCTAGTATTAGGAATAGTTGCATTAAATTTTTCAATAAAAAATAATACTTTAAATATTTGTATAGTGGATGTCAAGTATTGCAAATTATATATAAATTTAAATAATGCATAGGCATTATATTAAGATTATAAATTATTTATCTTTACATAAAAATTCAAATTTATTTTATAAGGAAATTTTTTAATGAAAAGAGCAAACATGTTAAAACTCAAAAATGTAGAGTAGCTCAGTGCTTGAGTATATCCTTGACTAATTGAGATGGCTTTCCCATTCCTTAATGCAAAATCTATTACATGTAATAGTATTTTATTATTTTCAATTTTTCTGAAAGTTTGGAATGAATTTTAATTATTATGAACTCAATGGAAAAACACGTGCCTTTTCATATTTTTTGTAAAATTATTGATTTAGTACGATTTCAATATAGAAGTTTATTACTTTAAAAATTTTCAATTATTTTTTGGTTAATAATTTTAATAAGGAACTCAAACTAAGTTAGATCATCTGTACGATTTTCTCCATTATGCATTAACAAAAACATCTTTTTTATAATCATTATTTGTTCAAAAGTAACAAAACTGACATTAGCATGAATAACATAAATAAAAATAGTATAGATACATCAGCAACTTATGTTTTCTTTGTAGAAAAGGTTGCAAAATGAGTGCATTTTACAAGAACAATTGTTTTCTGTACAAAATTCAAATGTAACTGTAATCAACGGTAGATGTTTTATAAGACATATACAACAATATATATGAACAGAAAAAGTGTTTTTGAAAAGGATCTGAATCATTTTTAGAGGTGTATTTTTTTCAGCTTTTGTATGGTGCGTTGTATCTTTATATTTCATTTGCGAAATAATACATTTCTAATCTATATTCCAATATATGTACTAATCAGCTGTCGGTGTATCAAATTTGTTTTAATAATATTTAACATATTGTATTTTATAATACTAGTATTATATTATAATACACATATTATCATATAAAAACTTCTCAACAGTACAAAAATAATCATTCATACTAATGTATTAATACACCATGTATTAATTTTTAATTACTTTTCTGCATATTCACAATAATTCATACTTCTGTGACTTTTTAGATTTGTTGGTCCTTTATTATTTAATATTATAAAACTGATTTTATATTAGAGTTATATGTAATTTTAAATAAAATAAAGTGATATTCATTCTTTTAAATAATTTTATAATTTAATAACTATAATTTATAGTTTTTTCAAGAAAAACTGCCTAATATTTTATAAATATTTATAAATATATAGAAATAAATTAAATGGTTTATTATATATTAATGTACAAATAATAAAATAGTGTAACTAAAGCATAGATTTAACATATAATTGTCAAAAATTGAACAATAATAATATGACTTATAAACCATAAATATTTCACATGTTTTGTAGTTCTGAAACTTAGACTGTTTTAATAGAAAAATAATTGTGCATAAAATAGTTATGATTTATATAATAAAAATATTACACACAAATAAACAAACTATTTAAAATTCTATGATTCATGTTAATTTAGAAATGCTGTTAGGTATTTAGTAGTGCTAAAAATGATATCGGTGACTATAATTGGTGTTTGGCTAGAACCTACAGGTAAATATATAGCCAAGTAATATGCCACATATTGAGTTGCAAAAACCCACGGGACCTATTTAAATGCCACAGTGTTGATCACGATCTACGATGTATCGTTATACGTACTTTGTTCTGTAATTTCATTCATTCTAAAACTGTTAATTATTTTATTAAATAATTACGATAAATATTCTGCGTGAAAATAATAAGTGAAATGACAAATTAGAAATAATTTTGTATCACAATAAGAAATTGCTTTTGAAGGATGTAGCAGCACTCGTGAAGTAAATTATTTATGCATACATTTTTAAATATATTATGTACAAATATATGGATGAAATTTGTTATCATGATATTTTTCTAAAATTAAGTTATAAATAAAAATAAAACGATAAGTTTAATTTTTATTAATTAAATATTCATGTTATTTCATGTCGCACTACTTTTTTCATTAAAAAAATTTTTTTTAATTTACATAACTTAAAAAAGTTAAATTATAAACAATAATCTAATTTAACAAAAATTCAAGTTCAGTCTCAATAAGAACTCCTTTATTATCATACTTTTTGCCAGACTGTTTTCTGCTTACTAGATTGTATTCATATTTTTAATATATCACCATATACTAGTATTTAGAATGGTGCTTGATTCTTGCTATAGTTATGGCTAAATATATGCTAAACTTATGCAAATTTGATTTAATTAAACTCTTCTTTAAAGTATTTTTAAAAAAATTCTGTTATAAAAATGGAACAATTATCTTTTGAGTTCATATAACCGTCTTGAATTCCGTCATACAACATCATTAAAATATTTTCATAAATACAATATTTATAAAAAAATAAAATTAAGATTATATTGATGTAGATTACTTACTTAAAAATAATTTTTCACGAGAATATTTTATCTGGATTAAATGTATGAATTCAGCAATACTTTGGCACAAATTGGAAAGTGTATATATAATAGAAATATAAAAGTCCATAATATAACGATAATAAAATGTTTAGTAATTAGTATAAAATTATTAAATATTGCGATTATGATTCAGTCGGATGTCTGCTTATTTGCCAGATTTCAGTCATACTCTTTTCGGTCTAATGTCTCAAATTATACATTTTACGACTTTGTAATTATTTAATTATCCCATTCTAGAATTTTAAAAATAATGTTAATATTTTTTTATGTTAAATTATTTAATTAATTTTGCATTAATATCATAATAGTATATTAATTTTATTAATAAGCATTATACGTCAAAGTATTCAATTTACATTAGTATTTAACTTGTGGATATTATTGCTAACTTTGTTTTAATGTATTAAAAGTCAAAATAATTTCAGCATTTGAATGTAAAGAAAATGAATAATTTTTTAATATTTTTTGATAGACTAAAATACAATGAAATTTACTTAAAACGTTGTTAGAATATATTAAAAGTTTAATATTTTCTACAGTATATAAAACAATATAAAGTTATCATACTAAAACATGATTACATGTTTAAACTAAAGTGATTCCAATAATACGTAAACAAATCAGATTATATGTATGACTTAAAAATCCAAATAACTAAAGCATGAATATCTAAGATTTTATTTTAAAATTTTATATAAAAATAAATCACTGGAAAATTGATTTTTTCAAATTCGTTACTTATATTTCTGAATTTTTTTATTTCATATTTAATTCCTACTAGCTTACTGTGTCAATCAAATTGCAGTTTCATTTAAGTTGCCTTGCCCTCGTTAATATATTGATAGCGCTATTTCTCTTACACACGTATACATTAAACTACTATTTCTGAGCTATATATTGCAATACTAATTAAATACTAAAATATATTATAAAATATTGTTTACTCATAGTATATACTCAAGAATTTGTTACAATGTTAAAACTCTGAATCAATGGAAATTACAATAGAAAGTGGAAACAAGCGAGACCAATGGTAACTGTGTTACGTTGACTTCTCCCTCTCTTCTTCCTGTATTGTATCACTGCCTGCAAGAGACAGTAAAGTTGTGTTTAATTACGCAAGAGGACGATATTGTCGAACCGCCTATTTGCTTATTCGCGGCGTTCCTCTAAATAACAGAAATTACATTTGTGTGTAACGCCACTCTCATCTCGAATTAATTTGCGACGCAGTAATTCAGCAACAATGATATATAGAGGTAATATAAATAGGCAAATAAGTCATATTTTCTGTCCAAAAGTTTCATTTTTATGGATAATATTACTCTGTAAATATAATTTTATTAAATAAGTTATCAGGTATATTTCTATAATTTCGGGGAAAAGAATGCTTTGAATACGAAACTGATAATTTATTAAAATTGCTATAGATTTTAACACCTTTTGCGTATGAAATGACTTATAATGAGTTTATTGTTCACAATGTTATAGTTTTCTTTTATTCTATAACATATAAAGTTTTAGTGAAATAAGTATTTAATGTTATACATTTGAACTATTCTTATATTAGAACAAAATTTGAAATTCGTAGCATAATATATGTTAAGTTATTTATTTATACGTAAAGTTTTAAAATTACATTACGGAAACATTCTTTGATGATTTTTAAAGTAAATAAATTTAATTAACCAAATGCTACGTTTCATTTACAGCGTTATATTATTTATATTATTCTGGCTTTAAATTACAAAATCAAAAATAACCAAATAGTTTACACGTTGTTTAGGTGAAATGTATAAAGTTAAATTGAATGCCTGGATCACGTAACTCGACAAGTGTTCGGATCGAGTTGAATAGTCACATTGAAATGCATTTTGATTGATTGTATTTTTAATGAACAAATCATACAAAAATGAAATTATCAACTTATACAAAGCATTGTACAAAAGATGTACATATGGAAAAATCTGTTGTTGTTTTTTATATCCTTGATCTTGTTATTATAAATTATTAATGTTTAAAATTGTGTTAGAAAAGCAAAATTCTTCATTGAGAAATTGAATATATTCAATAAAATAATAGATTTATATAAGGAATGTATATTATTTATCTATATAACTTATATGAGATTCATATAAGCTATATATATTCATAGGAATATGTTGGAATTTTGTATCAATTTTTTGGAAATTATGAATTAATCAATCGTTTTAGAAGTTTTGTTACCATTTGCCATTAGATTGTGACACAATTATTCTACGTCTTTATGCATTTCGAACTGTTGACAAACGTGTTAATTTTAATTATTTACTATCTGTATAAATTATGAATTAATTAAATTACAATAAATTGGTATTAAATGTTCAACATCCTTACTAATTTAATATTAAAATTGTCAATATCAATATAATAAGTGAATAAATTCTACTACTGTGACCAAATGTATTAAAACTTATTTGATTTGTATAATAAAAAAGGATCACTTTCTAATTTTTGTTGTATTTATTTATATATTTTTACAATGATAGTCTTGGTCTTCATTCGGAGTTACCAACAGTATAATTTTTTATTATAGCAAACTATATTAATTGCAGTTTGTCTACAGTTTGAGACTAAACCTTGTATATACGGGATTACTAAACGTGCCATTTGATTATGCCCGATTAAACTCAGTAAAACTCAATAAAATTATAATTATTAGAGACTTTAGTTGTTATTCAATTATTATTTATCGATTCCAATACCATTGTGATCATATTTTGCTGTATAAAGATTTATACGGAGAGAAAAGATTTTTTATTTCCGCTTGATTGATAAAAAACTGTCATTATTTTATTATGTTATCATTAACTTTGTAAAAGAGCTATCAACTATATAATGTTACTGATTTGTTTTCTTATAATTAATGAACAATACAATAAGACTGTAGTCTGAATTCAACCAAAGGAAATAGGTGCGATGTTAGCACTATTGTAATAGTCCTAGCTTACTAGCACTATTTTTTGGTATTAATTGATGAACAGGTGTACCTGTTTACTAATTTTTATTTCTAAGGATAATTCATGACGTACTAATTATATTTTCAAATTATAACATTAATTTATACCATCGATTAATGATTGAAATTTATGCACAAATAAATGAAATTTCATTGCAAATTTAATACTTGACTGATAAATAGATAAAACACTATTTTTAAGAAAATTTAAGTTTTATTATAAAATACCACTAAGACATCATTTATACTTTAACTTGAATTATCTCAAAATACACGTAGTATTTGTTCATTAAATTCAGTCAAATTTTATTCAAAAATTGTGTATCGAGTGATTATTGGTTCATTTCTTTTCTGAAATTATAGCTTTTAATAAATAGACGCAATAATCATATAATCGTAGTTAACAATTTATACCAATTAATTTAATTTTTTCTCTGAATAATGTATTATAAGGTGATCACAATTTCTTCGATGCAATACAATACTTCGAAAATTTATTCAAACAGTATGTTCATTCCACTATTTAATGTCTTTGATTAGTGAAAAATTGAAGAAACATATAAATATTTAAACAGTAAAAATTGAAAGAGAATTTAACGGAAAACGTATTTGTAATTAAGATGAAAAATTTAGACCCTGTTCGTGGAATCCATACAGATTACAAGTAAAGACACATGAATTCGATGTTTATCTCAATAAAATTTATCCTCTTCTACATAATCAATTTCATCTGAAATAAAAATCGCATAGCCATTGATTTCAAATGAACTCGGTGTAAACTATACATATATATAGTTTTTCAAATTATTCATTATAAATATTGGATACAATCATAGTACAATGCAATTTTAAATTTATAATACAATCAAATTTATAAATAAAGATACAGATGTAGTACAATAAAAAACTTCCTTTTCTAGAATAATCAGATTGTATAATAAAATAATATTCTTTTGACAATGTTCAAAGTAAAGATTTTTTTCTAACTTTTTAGAAATTTTGATATCTTATTCTGAAATATAGTAAAATTAATTTTTATATTTAATTAATATAATAACCTTAAAAATATTATATTAATTCTATTGCAATATTATATGTCTACATTAAATAATATTAACAAAACTATATAATAAGAATATTATTTGAATATTCTTAGCAGATCAAACTCATTCCTTTATGGCTAGCGGAAAATTATGCTTTATATATAAACATACTGTGATACTTATAACTTTGGAAGTTATTTATATTTAATATTAGTTTAGTCAAATATATAAATATTAAATATTATTCTAATATGAAACATTACTGTTAAACATAAAAATTTTCCTCACTTTTCATTCATATACTTTCACTCGCTTATAAATTATTGTAAGGGAACAGCTTTCTTTTATTGATTTCTTTCTGTTATTAATAATTTTTTAATTAAATTCTATAATTATTTTAAATTTCTAAATCTGTGCAATAAATCAGATTAAAATTGATCGTTAATAATGAGTTATGTCGAAATTTTCAACTCAAAATAATCTGTGACGATCACTTCACATATGACAACACTGTTGTTATCAGCCGCAGAGACAATACAAGTATATAACTAGACCACAGTATATCTTAATTGAAAGTAATTATGTATTGTAAATATTTATGCTTTATTTAATTACAGTATTCAAATAATGATAAACGCTTTAGGTAAGTTATGTTTAATAACTCGAAGATATGTTATTTAATAATTAAATAAATTTTATTCTTTCGGAATAAAATTTCAATTTTTCAAAAGTAATAACCAGTATTTATTCGTATAGTATATTCTATTTTAAAATATATTAATAATAATAGATATAATAATTAAGATTGCATAAAGTTTTGTTTCTAATTCACTAGTTTTTCTGTCGGTTTTTCCCAAGTGAAATTTTCAGTTATGTTGAAACAAGATCATACAATAATTTGATACATAATTTTATTGGCCATTAACATGTATTAAGTAATTGTTCTGTAAATTATATTAAGTACAAATACTGGATTTCACCTTAATTATTAGTTTCGTCAAATGTTTAGATTTTATAAAGTTTTAATTACATTATTTTTTTCATAAGATTCTTTGTAGAGCTCTGTATGAACCTGATAAATACCGAACAAAGCATAAACTGTTGTTTATTTATAAAACGTGAACTTAACATGTAAGTATGTCTCAATTCGTTAAAATTGTTTTCTGAATTACTTATTAAATTATTGTTAAATTATAATAATATTCTGCTGAAATTGAAATCGTATGAAATTATGATTATTGCATTATGGGATTATTTTTATTTCTTCTTTTGAATAAAAATAAGGTACAAAAAAAGTTGTCATATTTCATTTCATGTAAAAATACCGTTTACTTTAATTAATTCATTTGGCTTTCTAATATTAATCAGGCTATATCTGTTTGATAAAAAAAATTCCAATAAAAATAAAATATTATACCACTTTTTGATATCTTTAAATTCTTCAATATGTAAATTCTATAAAATGTATACCATAAGTTAAACTGAAAATATTTTAGTTTTATACATTTGTGTGTAATAGATACTGAACAAACTGGACAAATTATGAACGTTTATTTATGAATATGGTTTTTGTTTTACGTTAATAATTTTAATTAGCATATCTATATACATATTTCAAATTCAAGCACTGATTTTATATGGATTATTACACAATATTATAGTTAGAAAATAAATATTTCTGTGATATTATAAACAAAATGTTTGAAAGGAAAACCTTAAAATAGAAAAAACACAATGATTAAATGTGATAAAATTGAAAAAGGTGAACGTACAGAGAGAAAAGAATAGCAATTACAGTTTAATTTTCCGGTTAGAATTACTAAATGCAGTCGTTTTGAATATAACGAAAAAACACACCAAAAAGATTATTTTATGATTTAGATTGTATGAGGCGTTCAATAAATTCTTAGAAAATATAACATATGGCGCTCGTAGTATTGAAAGCGGCTTGCTATTAGAAAACGTCATCACTCATTATTAGACTACGGTTAAAGTTTCAGCTATATCCATCACGGAGTTGAATATGTTGGAAAGTAAAAAAATACATCCATTATTCTTCAATTTTTTCTATGTATTTATTGAACATTCCTCGCATCATATAGTGCAGTAGATATTAATTTAATTTAACTATTATATTTTACTATCGCACTTAAAAGTAGTAAATTGGTAAGTTGAGATGAACTTTTAATCTTTATTGATCATTATTTTTTTTCTCTGTGAGAAACTATGGCGCTGATATTATTTAAGAATATCTGATTTCATTAGTTTACACTAAAATATACTTCAGAATTAAATATATATAATACTTTGACTGATAACATTCCCAAAATTTCATTTTCATATTTATTGATTTTGATACATACATCAAAATTATATTGGTAATTGTGGAGAATTCACCCCCCCCCCATAAACTCCCTCCAAAATACATGAAATCGATGCGTTTTTTAACGCTGATTAAAAAATGTCTAATGATGTATGTGGAGGAAATGAACCATTCTCGAGATATTCGAGATTATTGGTCCAGAATATGCAACATCCATCAAACGCTTGAGAAGATGCGATTATTATATATGAAGTCGATGCAGTTTTTTACGGTGATTACAAATCTGAAAGATTTTCTTTAAAATCTTTAACGGTTTTCAAAATATTCACAATTTTCCGTATTTTCTAAACTACTGCTCATAGGCAGCCTGCGTAACGGCAAAGATCTTTTACTTCGAGTTTTCTTAGTTTTGTTAGTTTTTATAAAATATAAACTTGAAATAAAACTAACATTACTAATAAAACTAACAAAACTAATAAAACTAACAAAATTAACAAAATTAACGATCGATTTCATGTATTGGGGAGGGCGGCTAGGTTGTGTGAATTCTTCACAATTACCAATTATGCTTTTAGACGAAGTTTAAATGAGTCATTACAGAGTGAAAATTTAACCTTCGACTGGTTGATTGAAAAATTGCAGTTTAATCATAGAAAAATAATCCTTTAAAGAATTAAAAACTTATTTTCATTCTTTTTTTTATACCGTTATGTTTAACAATAAGTATAACTTTTTTTTTATAACTGTTAAAGTTTACAATTAAAACACTTTTATTTGTGTAAAAGTGTTTTTTGGAGAATAAAAAGTATGACAGATAATTAATCATAAAAAACCACAAATCTTACACCAAGCCTGACTTTCAAAATGCCTGACTTTCAAAATGGTGATTTTTATTTTATTTCAAGCATACAAAGTTTAACAAGATTTTCTCGGATTTTGGACTTATTAAAAATCATTTAAAAATCTTAAATTTTTCTCAATCCAATTTTTCATCCTCATTTTTCAATCCAAAGAAAACTTTTG
>JABFOX010001140.1:0-13712 GCA_022817665.1 Axea sp. ZL-2020
ACACAATACACGCATTACATTATGTTACATGCTGTACACAAATTAACGCTTTAACACACTTTTCCATACACTTTATCATTTATGCTTTTTACTGTAAACATTACATTACACAAATTTACTTTTAACATTCCGCAATAATTTATAAACATTCATCGTTTTATGTTATTAACAATAAACTAAAAAAATTTTTTGTCAATGCGGATAGATGGACTATTTTGACACTTTTACAATGTAACTGTCCGATATATCAACAGTTTTATTATTTTTTGGTAGTTTATAATTTTATACAGACTAACTCTTTGGTAAATTTTAAATATTTTTTGCACTTAAATTATCCATATTTAATTTAACATAATTTCGCACAACTAAATAGTGTATCATATTAAAAAAGTCATATTTTATTGAATTTATTCATTCATTCTACATTTAAACATTTTATATAAATGTTAGTCATTAATTGTACTTATATTTATTAATAATATATTATTTTTTATAGTATAAAAAAATATTCTAAGTGTGGTGTAACATGACAAACATTTATATAAGTAACGTTGTAAGTAAATGTATCGTTACTTAGATGTATAATTTCGTTTTAATTGAAAATAATAATGTTCCTAAATTATATTAATGTTTGTAATCACGATATGTAAACATGTACGCTACATATGTATGTGTATCAAGAAACTTTTCTCCTAAGAGAGCTCCACAAGTAGACTTATTTGTATCTACAATTCCATATAACTAGCGTATTTTATTAACTAGATACAACGTTATTATTAAGGAACAAAAATCCTTGTCATTATTTATGTATTTTTAAGATCAAGATGTGTTAGTGTTTTGTATTTTCCATCATTTAAAAATTCGAAGATGGGCAAAGTAACTAAATAAACATACTAATCAATAAATTAAAAGTTCCTTCATAAATTCACACCAATTTCCAATAAATTTTCAGTGATCAATTTTTGTTTCTAAATAAATTTTACACAGTTGTCTTTGTTCATTTAACCTTTATGCTATTATCATTTTATTAAAATTTGCTCAACTTCGTTATAAAAAAATAAGTCTTCCTAAAATACAATTCATTTTAATTTTAAACATTTATGTAGAACTTTTAGTTAATAAAATTGATTCACTATAATGCATGCGCTTAAAATGAATGCAAATACATTTGTTATACTTACATTCTTTCATATGCCTTTTATACATTTTATCATAATGCAACATTTTATTTTATTATTAGTAAGATAATTGAAATTCATTCATATGCACATCTGTTTGTTATGTCCGTCTGTCCGTTTACGCATAATGTTATAATGATATATTTTATATATAGTTATAATTATATTAATATAAGTTACAATTAGTTTTGTTATTTAAAATTGAAAATTGTATAATCAAATTTACATAAAATTTGAGTATTATTTTTAAAGTGATTTATAAAATATAATTTCAATGATGTTATAAAATACATTTCGATTGCGTATTAATATAACAATATATAAATCTGAATTCATCAAAGCTCAAATAATAAAATGTTTAAAGATATATTAATAATTGTTAAAATAATGGTAAACTTTCATGAAAAATATTAAGAACATCATTTAAGGTGTTTTTAATTGTACTTCTCTATTTGAAATTATTTATTCTTTTGTTATAAACTACATATTAATTCAAAAATGAATATATTTCATTACACATAATTATAAATTATTTTGATTTGATCAATAAATAAACAACTTGGGTGGCACATTAAATATAGCTAAACATGCTGTGAAATTAATGGGATGTTTGGTAATATAAATATAAAATTATAAATATAAAAATATATACATATAGACAACTTATAAAATATTATTTATAAAATTGTTATATTAATTTTATTTTTATTTATTAATAATATATACGTAATTTTGAATAAACTGTAAGAATGAGGAGTGGGACATGACAAAGTTTTACAGTATATTCCTTGCAATGTCAAGAATTTGATAAAAAGGCATATTTTAGTTAGTTAGTTAGTTAATTTTCTTAAATTAACAAAACAGTTCAGGTTTTCAGAGAGTACAAATTGATGTTTTCATCAATTTTGTTTAATATTTTCAACATAGAACAAAGTTGTAGATAAACCTTTTTCTTGTTTATGTTATTTTTTACGTGTATTATTGAGAGTAATAGAATTCTCTAAAATAATTAGTATTTATTGATCTGCTTGATATAAAATACTATTAGATCAATTCTTTAAAACTATATTGTTAAAAATAATGATAATATATTTGTTATAGAATATAATAATACAAATTAATTTTAGTATATATATAATTTTTATTTTGATCTAAATTTAATCGTTACTACGAGGGTCGTCTCAAAAGTAAGTAATATTATTAAAAAAAAAAAAAGAAAATAAAAGAAAAAATACAGCAAAACATTCAAAAATGTAAAAAGGGTATATTTTTAAAGGTAAATTGAATAGTTATATTGCTACATAGTTTTCTTGAATCTTCATATATTTCTGGTATCCCGATAACACCTTTTTTTAATCTAGTATTAAACCAATCTCCTTCCAAACTAGCTAGTCATCTTTCCACTTGTTTTAAGTCATTCTCATATGTAAAGTCTTCCCTCTAGATGTTGCTTCATCTGTCGAAAAAGTTGAAAATGAGGGGACTAAGATGGATGACCGAAAACATATTATTGAAACTGCTCAAACAGGGCTTGACTCTCGCAAGCAATGTGTGAACGAGCGTTATCCTGGAAAAGAATTGTTCCACTTAACTTTCTTCGTCATTTGTTTTGAATCGCTCTTTTGAGATTCCTCAACACCTTACAATAGCAAACAGCTATAACCGGGGTCCTACGAGGCATGTAATCGATCAACCGATTATCGATAACCTTCCTTAGAATTCTATAAAACCGTTGCCAATCGACTGCACAATTTTCGCCATTTTTTGCGTTGACTCATCCTTTACTTTCTACACCATAATCTTTGGGACTGAATCTATGTCTCGTCTCAGTTACTTTTCGGTTGAATAAATCTGCTCCTGGTGTTGCTCTGAAAGAAAACGTGAAACCTACCTTACATACATTTTTCGTGAGCGCAGATCCTCGGAAATGATCCTGTGAAGTGTTGCGTGGTTTATTTCAATATTCTGACCAAACTGGAAAAGAATTTCATCAAGCGTAAGGCGCCGATCGGTGCACATGATCCTTCAGACTTTCTCGACAATATTTGGAGCACGGCAGGTGAAGAGTCAGTCACTTCATTGTGTTCATTTTTCAGCTGATAAATTTTCCTTTGCGTTCTTATATTTGTTAGTACAAAAAAAAAAAAACAACAAAAAAACAAAAAAATGAATAATTGACACCAACCGTAGGAGTAATTGGATGAAGTTTCAGTGGTTGGTAGCGCACGACTGTCCGAATGATAAAAATAAACGCGTAGGAATTTTACAGTGTATTTATTTTAAAAAACACTATAACTTGTTTCTGAGACGTCCCTCGTATTAATATTCGATCTAAATAAAACATTAAATTATTCAATATTCCATGATTAGTGAAATCCTCAAAACTTTTATTCAGTTTCATCACAAAACTTAAAATGTGCATTTTGTATTATACAACATAATAACATATTAATATCTTAAAATAAATTGTTTATAGCGCTTAATATGTTTATAAAGCTCAACATCTTAAAGTTCTTATCCTGTATCAAACTAAATTAAATTTAAGATTTTCTTCTTTCTCTGAATTCATGTTTTTACCACAATATTATAAAAAGCATTATGATTTATATGCATTTGTATAACTGATTTTTTTGTAATCAAAATTAATATAAATTAAGAGCATTTCAAATTAATAATTTAATTCATAGTATAAACCAGAATTATAATATGAGAAACCAAAAGATTGATTTGAGATGCTTTTAATTAATAATGTTTTTTGCTAACACAAAATTGAAGAAATTTACTTAAGGATAGAAGATAAACGCTACACTGCTTTTTAATTTCAATATTTTATAGACCAGTAAACAAAAATAATTTTAAAAAATAGAGAAACATAATGAATGAGTTCATTTTCGTTTTCTTTTTATTTATTTGTGCTACGTAGTTTTCTTGTTCTTTAATATCTTTTTCACAACTAATTTGTCTTTCGCCTCTGCTTGACATGCAGCATAAAGGATTAAGCAGTGCCGCATCACAACGAAGTCTATGACATACGATACTGACAGTACAATAAAGAGTGCGCATCTACTTGGTGAAGTCAAAAGCGAAGCACAGCTAGCTACGAGAGATGCGTTGAAGGGTCATCGTAAGGGTGTTTTGGTGGTGGTAGCAACTTTGTACGCAAGCTCAAAAATACCTTTCTCCTAAAATTGGTGTGGGTGTCCTCTCAATTCCTTCGTAGACATTATTACATGTTAACGATACTATTAATTCAGTAATTACGAAGCAAAAAATCCAATTACAATTTCAAATTCTAATTCCAATTGGTTATTCAATAATGACATCGTATTGTATATACATGTGAAATGATGAGGTATTGAGAATGTATTTATGTGCAAAAGAAATTTGGCACCATGGACACATGATTAGCGACTAGGCTTTTACTATAGCAAGTACAAACATTCAGTCGTTAGCTCGTGAAAATAATAATGAAAGTTGGCACGTTCAAGAGGTGTTCCAATAAATGCGATTAAGTTATTGCGCGCTGAATGATTGATTAATATATTATTATGTAAATTGGAGCACCTCGCTAATGAATTATGAGGTAATCTTACAATCGGACCTCCTTGCCATAGCTTAAATCTTCTTTTTGTAAACTCAATCATCAGCGCAAACTAGACAAGGAGCAATACGAAAACCTTATTATTTTGAACATTCAATTATGCATGATATTGACGTACTCAACGTACGATAACATGCATTTTTTTCAGCGATTTCATTATGTAGACATCTGATACTGGAAAATGCGTTTCTAGAAGTCATACCAATAAGATCTATAGCTTGGTTTGTTAGTAGCAAATCCAGATTTTCTATTGGCGGTGAAAAGCAGAAATAATAATAATATAACATCTAGAAATAATTAGATTAAACAAGACGTTTGAGAACAATAATGAACATCAAGTGTTGTTTAAGATAGTTTATATGCAACGCGAAATGCTGAGTGGAAGCTGAAAACAAATTTTTAAAACACAAAGGATAAATTACTTTTTAAATACAATTCTAAATTTCAAATGCATATTTTCTATGAATGTCCGTAGAAAAACATTTTGTAATCATTCAAATGCATTGGAGTAATTAAGTCGGAGAAAAGTTGAAGTATTTTTGGAAGATTAATAGATTAATAGATTTATATGCGTTTCTTTTAATAATTTATCTTATGCATATTAAATTAAGCCCATAATGTTAACATTGACAATTCGCTTCACAAAACGTTGGATCAAATTTTATAAAAATTTGTCGTTAATAATTACCCATATTTTATGGTTGTGATTTCCATGTAAACAATGTTACATAATATTTCAAATTTAATAAATTCGTTACCTTAGATTAAAGGAAGTTTGTATCTCACATGTTGAAAATGTAAAAAGGCGTTTGTAAAATATGTAAAGTTACAATAAAATAGTCTTAATATAACGTTCTATTTGAATAAATACATCATGTAAATTCTGTATTGTATGTATATAATTGTTTCCAAATTTTAACGGTTTTCTACTTTTAATTATATCGTACAAATTTAACTTTTATGACAAAAAATTTGTCAACCATTCAATGTTTCTACCTTATCAGTTATATAATTTTCATTATAACTATATAATGTAAATACATAAAAATCTTAAATCTTTCAATAAACAATAATTAAATAACTGTTGTTTCACACTTTTAAACAGATATATACTTTTTGTTTAATAATGTTAATGATAGTAATAATAATAACAATAATGTTCTCTTTAGAATAAATTCAATTGTGTAAACTATCTTAAATAAAACTCATTGATATATTTGTATATGCTCATACAAAAAGTTAAACGCAATGTATTTTAATGGATAAAATGAAATGAGACTAAATATTTTTACATAATATTCATAACTGTATTATGACATAGAAATGCATTTTCTGGCATCACTTGTGCGTGTGTTAAAATAAAGAAAATTATTAAATTATACTGTTAAGTCAAGTTTTCCATTTATCGTAAGTACTCATCAAGTTTACTTAACGCTTGCGAATTTTATGATAAATGTCATTTTTGTTAACTCACAACGCATAAATTAATAATCGAGCCAGTAAAGGTACAGTATGGAGAATTTCTTTTGTCAGTAGTTGGCAAATAATTGAAATAAAATATCAGTATACCTTGGACGAATACCTTCATAAATATAACAATTTTAACAATTATAAAGTGGTTATGATTATACAATTATTACACATAATTACAAGTACATTACATGAATCATACAGAAATTATATGAATCGATTATAATATATATGCATACAAATCATATATAGAGTACATACAGTATGTATGAATTATTTGTCATAAATGCATTATATATATAATATTTGAAGTATATGTATTATATTATACATGAATTGCATATGGCATATGATTAATTAATATTTGATTATTATACGTTTGAATTACATATAACTCTAATATGTGTTATACAATTCAATTATGGATCATATAAATCTTGTATGAATAACACATACAATCTTAATGGGTCATAATAGAAAATATAAGATAGAACAATTTTATTTAAACCATATTTGTAATAAGTCTCAGTATTGTTAAATTATACTGGCATTTCATTTCTATTACCTGCCAATAAGCAGATAATCAACCTTGTACCAATACTTGTATAATTGGCGAACACCCAAATTTGTCAAACAAATTGATAAATATAGATACTAAAAACATTTATGTAAATCAATGGCAAGATCGTTTTTATATCCTATTAAACATTAATTTTACGTCATACGAAAAAGTGACATTAATCATAAATTATTTCTGCATGATTATAAGGTCGGATATTCGTGCACAAAGTACTTTTAATTGAAATCGACCCAACTAGTCACAAATTTTAATCTGAATTCCATTTCAATGAATTAAACGCCCTTCAAAAATAATTTAAATTCAATTTTGAATCTATAATTTTGAAATATGATATAATTATTTACTGTTATATAATTGTTTACTGTATACAATACTTATACATTTCAAACTATTTCTATTATCATCAGTAACAATGTAAATTTATAAATCGCTATAGTTCCTTTTCATATTTATTTATTATTTATTTTTAATGGCAGAAGAAATATGTTTGAAAGTTACTTTTACATATCTTTCAATGTAAGTTTGACTTACAAAAGCCTACTCATTGAACGCAAAATGTAAGACGTATAATTAAGTAATACGCTGACGCGCTGTATCGAAAACAGGCGACTTTGTTAAATTAGGTGACATTCCTAATCCTATTAATGATCAATTGGCCTAGTTAGATTGTTATATCAAATAATCATCGTCGAGAAAGAAGACAGAAGAACATTTGCGTGTAGCCAGAAAGAAGTTTCATAAATCGTGTACGTTGCTATCCCAACAGAATAATGATAGAAACTTGGTAGAAATTATGTACATTCTTGGCACATCAGATATAGAAATATCAGTGAAATTACCTAAAACTTAGTTTACGTATATCAGCGTGTAAATTTATCAAAGCTAAATTATTTTTCAAAGCTAAAAACTTTTTTGCTTAGCAAAGTTAAAATACGCATGAATTTTACTTAATTTCTACTATATTTTGTTGGGGTAATCTCATACGTTCGCTCAGTTATGGTTTAGAGGCATCTTACAAAATCCACCCTCTATTCTTACCTAGGCTCATAGAGCATATTTTATTAATAATATTATATTTATTAGTTGGGATGGGAGTCATGCCTCCGAGTTTAAAGTGTTTCGACGTTCCGTTCCGTACTTAAGGATATTGTTCGCCAGTTTCATTTGCTCAAATTAGGGCCATTACTAGATTCATTACTTGACTGATTTTGTATTGCGATTATTTTGGCTCGACGAATCGACAATTTTAGTACTATCCATCGTTGCTGAAATAACAGTAGGTGACAGGAAAAATAAAACAGGATAAAAATGATATTGTGTATTAGCATAAATGTGTTAATATTATTTGCGTTTTATTGGATTGAAAAATCCCACTTTTATTTAAATTGACTGTCCTTAGAGGCCACTGTAAAATGTTTATTGAATTCATGTTTATTTGTACACAACTTGACTGTATCGTCAAACGAAAACCAAATAAATGCAAGGGAAGAACTGCCAGAAAATAGAATGTTGATTAGTTCGAGTCCATTATTGTTTAAGTCATTGTGGTCATTTATGTAGATTAGGAGTATAAATTGAATCAATTGCATTGTATCTGTAACGTTACCACAGACTGTCAATAGATTCGTACGAGGACGTTGTTCCTATTTGTTGGTATCGAATTTTTAAAAAAAGATAATTGCTTCATATCACTCACCGTTGACAACTAAAAATAATTATTTTAAGTTTAACTATATAAAGTAAATCACGTAACTGAGTTTTTAGAATAATTGGTGTCTAAAAGTGTTTAGTCTCTGGTAGCAATGAATTATTAAATTGGATATCTGATGTCATTTCCGAGCCATAATTTTACTAAGGAAAATGATAATATGAAACACGAACCAAATTACAAAAAACTCATTTATTGATGTATAAAATGGTGAAACCTCTATAGCTTCCAGATATTTACATTGCATCGTCATATCAATTTGTTAAGATCATGCAGGAAGTTATGAAGGTTTTTCTGTAATTAATCTTTTCGGTTTTGTAGTGCTTGATTTAAAATATTATGAAGTTTATATGGACATATTCTCATGGCATTAAAACTGTTATATCTCGATGTACTCAGTAATTACATAAATATATATTTATGAAATAAGAGTTATGAGAAAAAGGATTCAAATTTATTTCAATGCATTACACCAGAAAAGAGCAATTTAAGTTCAACTAATACTAACTGAATATCCTGGAAATTAAGCTAACACGTTTGAAGACAATAATAATATAATCTAATAACATCAGTGTACCAATATTACATGATGAAGTTTAGTTCTGACTTTACTAACTGTTTATTAGACATCGTATTTGCTGATTTGGAATTTGTATCCTTTTTCTTAAGTACCTTATACATCATTCATATAAGATATCGATTGAGAAGCAAATCAATATTTATATTTAAGTGGAGATCTTATTCTGTTATAATTAAACGAAGTGTTATTTACCATGGCCCCTTATGGCCATATGTGCAATAAAAAAAATATATATATACATACAATTATTTATCGCAAACCAAAAACATCAATGAATAAACAAAAAGTGGAAAAAGGAATCCGTTTAAAGGAAATGGACGGTGATGAAAGCAAGCAACTTTTTGATATTTTGCGTTATTGCAAAAATGTGATGCAATTTTTGATGCAAAAAATCTGTTATCATTATATAAGACATATAGATGATACATATTCAATCGTAACTATTATTTATAAAAAGAAACCTGCGTAACTGCTACTTTCGAAAAGTATCGTCACGATTGCAAGACTTTTCCACATTATTCGTATATCATTCTATGGGATAGTCGACTTGGCATACAAAAATTTGTATCAGTTATACACTCGGCTTTACACCCTTCAAGAGCAGCTGCGAAAGTTAAACTGAACTGAAATAATGAAGAAATAATAATCAACAGATTAGTATTCAGTGCAGGACATTTGCGCCCTTAATGAGTATTTAATATAAACACAAAAAAAAACACACACACACACGCATTTGTACACTAATATAGCATACACAAGTGCTTTAAATTGCAACGATTGAAATAAAATATTTGTCTGTTGTAAAGTATCGTTGTTTTAGTTTTTCTTCCGTACATTGGGCTTATCCAGTGCATGGACATAATTTTTATTAAAATAATTTAGTTCTATTTATACATATATACATTTTATATATTTTTTATACCGTGCTATTTGTTTATTTATTTTCTGTTGTACTTTTAAATTAAATTTAGAGTAGGTTTCATGGATTCTATTTCTTTTTGTACATTTGTCCACAGCAATAGAAGCGACCACAAATATGCAGATGATGAATCTTAGCGATACTGAAAGAAAACGACAGGAATATATCAAAGAATTAATTTCGACGGAACATGCATACATTGAAGATATGAGACTTGTGCATGAGGTATTACACATAAGAATATTACTTTTATGGTAGTTATATTGGAAAAATAGTTCATTAATTAGTTTTAAACAAACTCCAAAATTAGTCATTTTACACAATTTTCTGAAACAAATTGTATTGCAATGATTTAAATAAACTTGATCTTAGATTTGCAAGTATTTTAATCCTACGAATGACATAAATCAGATCTATAAAGCAATGGATTGAATCTAGTTTCATTTAATTCAAGCATAAATATGGTTTATTTTAAGAAAAATGCATTCCACCTTTTCATTAACTGAATACTAACGTGTTTTATTGACTATTAAAAACAGTTCTAAATGTACAGAATTGTTATTTAATAATCTTAAACAATGAATCCATTATTGTAAAATCAACTGAAAAACTCAATAATATTTTAATAAATTGAGGTTTTAGTTAATATTTTGTTTCATTGTGAGAAAATGTCAATCATCAAGTATTTCAAATGGTTGATTTTCATTTAATAAAAGTTAAGTGATATTTCTTTTGGTTGAAGTTATCAAATTTTAAAATGGAGCAATCAGCCTTATATTTTTTAGCAGAACCGAAAAATCCACTTAAATGGGAATTAAACAAAAAAGTTAAAAATTCTTTTTAACAAAAATCGTGTAAATATACGTCAACAGCTAAATAGTTGTTGAGCACAAAAGATTTCCATAGATTCAAACTACAATATGGTACTATAATGGAATAAGGAAGTGGTAAATCTCATACATGGAGTTTTTATATGTTATTCGAATGCACGCTTAAAAATATTAGTTATAATGACTATTATTATGTATAAATACAGATTTATCGATATAAGTATCCAATTAATAATCCCATTACTGATACAATGTGTTATAAAAATAATGGATATTTGATGTCTTTGGTCTTATTTTGATCGCAGAATGCAACTTTTATGCAGTTGATTTATTCAGTGGTACAATGAATCAACTTATAAATTTAAATTTACATAGAAATTAATAACAATGCTTCTAAATTGATGTTTAAAATAAAAATATTTATTTTATACGCATATATTAATTGAAATAAGTAAAATTATTTGATTATGTCATTAATTTCTACATTATTTAAGTATTCAATATATATTTTACTGTATATAGCAATGATAAAATGACTCGTTTTTAGAATATATTTTTAAATATTGAAATATTCTTCATGGATATTAATGATATCTCTGTAAATTCCTGTAATAGATAAATGTTCGTATGCATAAAATTTTATCGAGAAATTCATAGCCTCTATCAATTAAAATAGTCTAGATAGTTATATAAAATAACTCTAAGAGCATGTTGCACAACATAAATCTCTATCGGGATACCCTTATTAACCCTTTCGCGGCGGAGCGCTTAGAAATGAACGGCGCCAAAAGGCGCTGTTCGCCGCGAAAGGGTTAAAGAATGAAAGGAGGAAAATGCCATGTGTATATACATGACCATTCTGAATGATATAATTGACTTTTACTTGTAAAAATATGATTGATAAATATGTATAATAATAATAGATATATTATGCGCGCATATATTGCATAATTATATATTTATTATTAATATGATTGTTTACAAATTATTAAATAATAAAATAACTTAAAATTTTTAAATAATTGAATTCAATTTGAAGATCCACAAGTTTGTAAGTAAGTTATTGCAAAAATTGCTTGCTTTCCCGTTTTGATTTCGATTTCATTTATTTCCGACAACGTTATACTTATTAATATTATTTAATTGTATCATTTATCGAAGTTATCGAAATAACGTATATAATTTTTAACGATGAACATATAGTTAAAAGTATATTTAAATAGTGAATTTCATTACAGAACCATTTAAATAATTTCCTGTTTTAAGCTTTACTCTTCAACCTTGCTTCTTCTTATGATTTTTTAGCAACTTACAAATTTAATATTATTTTCTGTAGATATTTGAAAAACCACTACTTGACAGTCTGATTCTCAAAGTGGATGAAATAGATAAAATATTCATAAATTGGAGAGCTATCATTTCATGCAACGAAAATTTCTTAAGGTAATATTTCCTCATAAATTCCGTAAAACTTTAATAAGTAATAGAGTTTTCAGCAATGTTTCACCATCAATTTATCATAATTATATGTAAATTACATTTATACTGATTTTCTATCATCTGAAAAGCTTTCATTTATATAATGATTATATAAATGAAATAATGGAATCTTTATTCATTATATAAATTATAATATTTAAATTAATATATAAAAATTTTACAGAACTCTTAGGATACGTCGTGATAATAGTGAAGGCGGTATTGTACGAATGATTGGAGACGTTTTATGTGAAAACGTAAATATATTTTCTTTTAATTGCAATTAAGATGTGTTAAAATATACAAAAGATAATTTTTATTTAGATTCCAAGGATGTCTGCATATATTAGATTTTGCAGCTGTCAAATATCAGCAGCATCTTATTTGCAAAGGTTATTTGAAACATCTCCAGAATTCAACGAAGTAGTTAAAAAATGTCAGCAGGATCCTAGAACAAAAGGGATGCCTTTAAGTTCGTTTTTAATCAAGCCTATGCAGCGGATTACAAAATACCCTCTTATAATTTCAAAGGTGCCTTAAGCTACTTCTTATTATTACACCACTTGAGACAATTCATCATACACAACAAGAAATGAATGATTGAGCAACTACAAGTTTTGTACATTGTGCAGCAGTGAATATTTATTTTTCTTCTGTTTTTAAATAAAATAACTTTCAAGTTTAATTGTTCTTTCTTCATCATTATTAATAATTATTGAATTACAGAATTAAAAGGTTTACTATTTAAAATTATGTTGATTAAAAGTTTGTATGTTTCATAATTATTAAAAATATTTTTGAATGCATTTTCTGCACAAAAACGAATTATAAAAGTTATTAACTTTCTTAGTAAAGTTTTCATTTCATATGTACTCATTTTTCTATATGTACAACATTATTCCTAATAAATCAAAATAATGATTTTGTTTATTACATTTAGCATTATTTAAAATTTTAATAGTCTCAAATTACACGTTATGCTTATATTAAACATATTGCATAATAAATTGTAAAATCATTCATTTGTAAAGAAATGCTCTGAATTTTCTTAACTAAATTCATAAGAAGGTAATTTTTTAAAACAGATTCTAGAGTACACGTCTTATAATCATCCAGATGAACAGTATCTTCAAGAAGCATTTTCAAAAGCGGACTTATTTTGCAGACAGGTATTAATAAATATATATATGGATGAATTAATACATTTTAAGTTGTATTATTTTACCTGACATATTAAATTGATTACATTAAATCAGATCAATGAAGGAGTGAGAGAGCAAGAAAACAGTGACAGGCTGGAATGGTTACAAACCAATTTAACTTGTGAAGGTTTGGCAGAGCAATTAGTTTTCAATTCATTAACAAAT
>JABFOX010001141.1:0-13710 GCA_022817665.1 Axea sp. ZL-2020
CTATTCTGATTGCAGGAGTCTGAAAATATTTACAAGGAAAAGAAAAGAATAAATATAACTATAAAAAAAATTATAAATTAATTACCTTGAATTTCGCGATGATGACATTCTTGGACTTTTGGAATAAGACCTATAAAAAATACAGAGAATATATAGGTTCCAGCGAATTAAATATGATTCAAACGATATCGTACCTAAAAAATTATTCACAAATAATAAAGATTCTTACCTCTGATAACGTCCTACAGACCTTCCATATGGACTGCGTGATCTGGATCTAAAATTTGTTAAAATATACATCATATGTAAATTCATATAATTATTAATTATTAATTATAATTATAATAAAATAGTGAAAAATAAAAGTGAGCAAGCTGTTATTAACGCGTTATATGTTATTACGAGTACATGCAATTAATAATTTTTCTTAAGAATTTGTCTAACATAAACAAAAAATATACATGAAATTAGGAACAAAAATAATAACTGATTATTAATTAATCATTAAAAATTAAAATAATCGTAAAATTAGATCAAGTATTATTTGTATTAATAAATAAAACTTAAATTAATTAATTACAATGTTGAAACTGGATGATGAGATGATGCTTAAGTGTGATCTAATTTAGATAGTAATAACAATTGCATATGTTCAAACATTTAATATGTCTTAAACTCGATTGTAGCATTGAACATAGCAAAATTTATATGAAAGTAAGATTATGTAATTCGTTTCCATCAAACAATTTTTTTGTTTGTTTTACTTATGAATGTAAAAATATTGAGTTTAGACTTTTAATTAATTGATCTTATCTCTTTATTTTGGAAAAATCTAGTACAATAAATAAAATGTAATGTTTATGTATAATTTTCGCATTTAATATAATTTTGTAAAAAATTGGTTGAATCAATCATAAATTATATTGCATTTTAAAATTACAAATTACAAGAATGCAATGTTTATTCTAGTTTTGTATTTTATGTATATATTATAAACTTTGTCTGTGAAATTAGCAGAAATCAAACAGTAAAGAAAAATAGAGAGAAAACACATCTTTAGATCTCTTAAAAAAGTTATATAAAAGAATTGTAATATAATTTGGTAAAATATTTTAAATGGGAGAGAATATGTTAAAACACAAAATTAATATTTTTATTTAAAATTTGAGGTGGCGTTTTATTTTGTGTTTTAACTCCAAAATGTAGAAACTATTTGGTCTAAATGAAAAGTGAAGAAAGCATTATATAAATGTAAAATACTGTTACTTAAATATAATTTTGTTTAAAAATGATAAAATCAATTAGTTTTCTTTTATTCATTTAATTAGTATTGTAGTGATACTATGTTTTTACTATAAATAATAACTTCTGAAGCTGGAAGAGTGTGAGCATGTTAATTTGTAGTTTTTTTTTTTAATATTAAAGGGTCATATTTTGCACTACAACAGAATTGTAAGTTAAGTTAACTTGAAAAGAATTTCCACTCTACCAAAGCTTAAGAAATGATGTCACTTTATACATAATATTTTATTCGATTAATGATTCTGATATTAAAATCTAACTGTAATTTAGATTTACCTATGTTTAACAGACCAAATCAATTATAATATATTTATTTTACTTATGTATTATATCTTTAATATCTTTCTTATTTTATTATTAAACCATATATGATGACATGAGGACTAAAATAGTTTACCTGTCATATTTTGCACGTCTATGATTTCCACTACCACGTCGACTTTTCCCTGAAGACATTTCGACTCGAAGTTTTGTACCAAATTTATGTCTAAAATAAATATTATATTATAATAATATTTGAAAACATAGTTATACATAAAATTATGAAATTGATAATATAATAATATATACAGTTATGAAATTAAAAATATAATTATACATACACTCCATCTAAAGCTACAACAGCATCAAGAGCATCTCTTTGATCTTCAAATTCAATAAAAGCAAAACCTGGTGGATTTCTAGCAACCCACACATTTCTCAATGGACCATATTTTTGGAAAGCACTTTCTATTTCTCCTTTACTGGTATTACTACATAAATTCCCAACGTATACTTTACAAGAAAGGTCCCATTCACGATAACGTGCCATTGTTCACTAGAAACAGTACATTAAAAATGGGTTATGGTTTATAAGATTAATTTCATTGTAAATCTAATTATTAAGTAACAAAATAAATTTAAAAAAGAAATCAAAAAGACAAACATTAATTATATTAAATCAGAATGTATTACCATGATATTATTGAAGACTTACATCAGTAAATACATGTAATTAAATTGGCATTCAATTTAATAATCAAGCCTATTTATTAATAACTAGGTAGATTTTATAATGGTTGGGAATTAAAGAAATGTTTCTAAAATGATTTTTGGCGTTATGAATCTATACAACTCATAGTAGTTAATTTGTAGTTGATTCTCAGTAAACTCATGTTTGATCCACACTATATGGTAACAAAATATTTTATTTGTGATATTTATTGTACAAAAACAAAACACTTGATTTTTACTTATTTGGAATTGGTAACATAAAATGTATTTTTATTTCTTAAAGTAAAAAATAGCATTGTTATGCTATGTAGTGATTGAGAAACAATTGTTTTTAACTGTACATTCATTCAGTTATCATTATTTTTCAAGCTTAGGACATTTAATTAATTAATCAATCATATTAATTAACATTTTAATAAAATTCTTTAGTTTATGTGATAAATTTTCATTTAATATCTGTAATAAATATATAATTTACTATGCATTTATTCATTGTATTATTTTGTTTCATCTGATAAGTTGAAGTTTACTTAAAATTATATTTGCTAACTATTTTGTCTTTTACTTGACTAATTAATTTTTGTCTTAAAATATTTGTAAGAATTGTAAAAGTTAATTCATTCGATAAAGCTAATATAAATTTTCAAAACAGAAATATGTTTCTGTTTTTTGACATTCATTTTAAAATTAAAGATTAATTCCATTTAAAATATATTATATATATTCAGCAAATAATAACACTGAAGATTGTTAATATTATAGTCAAATTTTATATGTGTAGAAAGTTTCAATACTTATTAATTTTGAATTAAGAATATGAATATTGTAATAGAAATATTATAATAGAAATATTCAGTATTTATTGCAATATAATTTGTTTATAAAAATATCATAAAACCATCTAAATATTTAGTTTAAATAAATGATGGTTAAATTATAGATCAAGAATAATGTGAAAGTTGGTTAAATTAAATTAAATTAAAGGTATTAAAATTAAGTTGGTATTAAAATTAAATTAAACTAATGTTTAACTAAATGCCTATGTACTTTTTAAAATATCCCATTTTCCATAACAGTTGAATTTTTAGTCTTTCCCTTTTATGTTACTGTTGTTTGATTCATAACTAAATTAATTTTAATCCCTCAGTTACACTTTTACTTAAATGAATAATCCAAAACATCTATTTTCTTAAATAACGGTTACTTTAAATAAAAAATTTCCATTTAATGATAGTTTCATTCATTATAAGTTATCAGAACTACAAATTTAGATGTGATTACTCACAATGCAAGTATTGTTAAACAGTAACAACCTGATTGGTATTATCACTTTAAATAGTAAAAGATAAATGTATAAGTCTTAACATTTTTACACACCTGTCTATTTTGACACAAAAACACGCTGCGCAACATGATAAAATACAAACATGATACTATGTTGCCAAGTACATTAGCAAACGAAATTTAGTAATTTCAATTCAAAATAAATAATATTACTGTACTTTCGGATACATCATGGAACTTTAATTAATAATAAACAAATTAATTAAAATGCTTTAATTTTTGTGTAAAAAACCAAACTAACAAACTTAGCAATGTAGGATTCTGTTTTTATAGTACTGTGTTCCACTTTTATGACTGAATAAACACTTTCTGATTTATTTATTTGCTTAAATTCCACAAATTCCAACAGTAAGAAAGTTAGAAATAGATTTTCAAAGAAAGAGATAATTATTTTTATATTTTTTACATTATATAGATATTAAATCTTATTAAACTAAGTTTTATTATTGTACTGCACTTTAATTTAATTTTATTGTACTTCTATTGCTATTTGAGGTTCTATAACCCCAAATTATCCAAGTGTTAAAAAATAAAATTAAAAGAATATAACGAAAGATTAAGAGAAACAAAGATAGACATAAAATATTTGTAACGCTGGCACAGAGAGCAAGTTTATATATAATTATTAATCTTTATACTTTACCATCAATTTATACTATTACTTGACAGAGTCACATTTTTCAAAGCATGATAATAATAATTCACAAAAATTACAATGTTTTCTATTCATGAAAAAAATTTCGTTTTCTCTCAGATAATACAAATTACATGAAAAGTGCAGATACTTGCATAAGACTTATACAAAGCTCGACCAATTAACGCTAAATAGATATCATACCTTAAACAGTTTTCACAATGAAATTATTTTATTATAAAGAAAATGTGTATTTTATATAAATTGCTTACAATATCCGTTACAATATCTTGTTTATCAATTTTATACCGAAGTTTTACTTCTGTTTACAATATTAAGTCAACTCTTTTTCTTGTAGTCACAAAATGGACGTCAGAAAGGCTATAAATACAAGAAGAGAGGGAAAAATCACTCATAAAGCTAAAACTGCATTCGTCTTCTTCTTCCTTTCGTTGGCGCTGACCGTCGTGATTATTTAATCATTATCAAATCTTGTTAGATGTCTCTGTATTTAATTTCTTATTCACAATGCTTTCAAATCATATTATACGTAGGGAAAAATCTTTCCTATAATATTAATACAAATATTACATTAATTATATATATCTAATTTTCAGAGTCAACTTTTTAATGCAATAGCAATAAATACCCTTTAATTATGCATTATTAAATATGAACACTTCAAAATAATAATGAGAGGAACAATAGCAGCAAAAGTAACAATAATAATAACAACAGCAGCAACAACAGTAATACAAATTATAATATTGACAATAAGAACAATAACGTGGCATACTTTTATTCATACATAAAACACTTCGTACACGATTGTAAAGTTTTAATTTTAACGATGAAAATTAAGGCTGTATCACGGATGCTTCCACGGAGTTAGTGACTTATTAAATACAAATGATACCACATAATATTTTGCCATAAAGTGATAACAGCCAAATTCTTTAAATATGGGAAAATTTGTTGAATTCAAACATTTCGATCTTTTATTACATGTGTGGATATATTTCGAAAAATAGATCCTCTGTGTGAGCGGACGACAAAAAAATCGTGTTTTTCGATATACATTCGTATATGTAATAAAAGGTTTAAATGTTTGAATTAAATAAACTCTCCCATACTTAGAGAATTTGGCTGTTATCAGTTTATGGCAATATAACATGTGTTACTATTTGTATTAAAAAAGACACTACCTCCGTGAAAACATCCGTGATACATGGCCTTATCTATTTTTTTCATCTCATTTTTGTTAACTCGTATTACAATTCTGCTGGTATAGTTAAGAAAAATATTACGAAGGAAAAATATTTTTCTTTCGTCCCAAATTTCTGAACTACATTTACCTACAATTCAAGGTAAATATTTCCTTGATCCGCCATTAGGGGACCTCTGTGTTTTGCTACAAATTATAGGAAAATTGGTTTGCATCACTGATTTTAATGCTTTAACATTTTTTAAACTATATTAACATATAATGAAATTTTAAATGTATTATTCAACTTTACGTTATAGCCTTATTATGCACTATGTATAAGTGCAATAAGCACCAAAAAAAAAAAAAAACGATCCATGTCGTTGTTTTTGAGTTACCTCAGGATTGTTGTACTTCATATTCATATATCAAATTATGAACCATTTAAAATTATTTTTCTTATTTGTTTATTTATTTAACGGGGATACCCTTTCAATAATATAGCAATTAATACGAAATTATGGAACGAAGTACAAAAAGTAAAATAATATTTTAAGATGAAATTGTTCTCTTGCATTTAGTTGAATATTTCTCACAAATGTATCCACGTCTGATGTGTAATCTATTTATAATAGTTATTAATCAAAGAATTATTTTTGCATCAATATTGGGATTAACAAGTTCAGCTTTTGCTACACTTCTTTTATCGGAATTGTAATATATTTATTTAAAAATATATAATGAAAATATTTGATAGTATTTAAATTGTATGATTTATCATTATTTATTCTTATATACAAGTGTATTTAGTAAACATTATAAATTGGACGATTCGTTGTATTAAGCTGACAAATTATACTCGTATTGCTAATTGTTTTGAAATAAGAGTTTTCATAATTGCCGCCAATGCGTTCTTCATGATGTTCCGCCATATTGGTTTCAAGAAAATTGTAATCCCACGTGCAATGTTCTTTGAACTTCTCTTATATTTGAAGGTAAGTTGTTACGAACATGATTATTTTATTTTAAAATTATTTAATATACTGTTATATATTCTATTGATGTTTTTACGCTTAAACATTTATATATATTTTTTTTAATTTGACGATATAAATATTTGTATGTAAAAAGGCATACAATTATATATTTTGACGTTACTTATAAGTGTATTAATATAGAGGTTAGGTGTTTGAATTTTATCCATGTTATAAACGTTCTAATTATTACTACATAAATATCAAATTATGATGCATACATATTTGTTCTAATTATGTTTCTTATTGAAATATTTATGTAAATAATGTTTTCGTTTTAGAATCATGGGTAGGGTAATTCGTGCTCAACGTAAAGGAGCAGGATCTGTTTTCCGCTCACACACAAAGAGAAGGAAAGGAGCTGCAAAACTTAGGTCTCTGGATTATTCAGAACGACATGGATACATTAAAGGGGTCGTGAAGGTATAATATGATTTTTATATGTATTATTTAGGTTTTGTAAGTAAAGTGAAATTTAACCTAATTTCTTAAATTTTAACCATATTTTAAAGAGGTAAGGTTTAACTAATAAATAATAATGGAGTTTGTTGAGTAACTGAAAAACTGATATTTAACCAACTGTTGGTGTAAATGTCAAATATACTATTTGCAAATGTTATTTCATTTAATTTTGTTTTTCTGCATACTTAAATGAACAAATTTTTATGTATTTCTTGTTTAAAAATTATCTTTAGTAATTGGTTCATAGTATTAATGTTATTAATTATTTTATTTTATGATTTGATCATATTCAACAAATATTTTTAACATTATTTCTAAAGGATATCATTCATGATCCTGGCAGAGGTGCTCCATTAGCTGTAGTGCATTTCAGAGACCCTTATAAGTTTAAGACGCGTAAAGAACTTTTCATTGCACCAGAAGGCATGTACACTGGTCAATTTGTATATTGTGGAAAAAAAGGTATAATTTATTGAATTTGTTTATTATATTAATAATATATTTTAAATATAAAGTGCATTGATATTTTGAAATTAGTGGATTTATTAACGTGCATAATAAATATCAACCTCTTATATAATCTGAATAAGTTAAATAATTGTATTAAAAAAAAGATTGTTTTATATATTTTTATCTATATTTACATTTTCTTACATTATAAAACTATATTTCAATTGTATGCATTTACAAAATTATTAAACTGTATCATAATAAATATACGTTGGAATTATAAAAATATTTATGATATAAATTTAATAGAGTCTATTAGATTAAAAAATTGAATCATTATGTTTGTAATCTATCTTTATTATGAGAAAAAACATTTTGAAATTATAAACTACAAAATAAAATTGAAGGATAATTTTACATTGTTTAGCTTGCATATTAAAAGAAAACTAATTTATAATTATTTTAAGTAAATGATTTTTATATTATAAAATGTATCTTTTAATTAAATTATATATGTTATTTTGTTTCTAAAAATATTTCATATAATACATATAAAATAACATATACAAATAAAATATTTTAACATTCTATTTTAATAAGTTGAAATAAGCTACATTGTTGTATTGTTATACAACATTTTATATGTAAAAAATTGTGAAATTTATTTTATGTAATAAATTTTAGCTTCATTAAATATTATAAAATTGTTGTACAAATTATAATTCCTGAATACATTATGCCAAATATTAAATATAAATTAAGTTTTATTTAAATAAATATACAAATCTTTAGCTGGTAATGCTGATTTTATAAAATTAAATATATAATTTACAAAATTAATAATATAGAAAGTATATGGAAATATCGTCATATTTATTGTTTAAATCTTTTTATAATTTTATATCTTCTAATTTTTGAAAGGCATTGAAGGTATATAGGTACTTAAAAAATGATTATACGTTTTTTTATACATCATATGATAATGTTCAGGCGCTTTTTATAGTTATTTAAAATATAAAAATAACTTATTTATGTTTATATTTGAAAATAATTTTGAATATATTTTTTAATTTATGTTTATAGCTCAATTGCAAATTGGAAATGTTATGCCTGTAAGTGCTATGCCAGAAGGTACAATTGTGTGCAATTTAGAGGAGAAAACTGGTGACAGAGGAAGATTGGCTAGAGCCTCTGGAAATTATGCCACAATCATCGCACATAATCCAGATTCAAAGAAAACTCGTGTCAAGCTTCCATCTGGAGCTAAAAAAATTATTCCATCAAATAACCGAGGTATGGTTGGAGTCGTAGCTGGTGGTGGTCGCATTGATAAACCTATTTTGAAGGCTGGTCGTGCATACCACAAGTACAAGGTCAAGAGAAACTGTTGGCCAAAGGTAAGAATAATGAAATAAACGTGATTTCATTTTCTATTAACTTTTAATTTCAAGTTTTAGTGTTTTAATTATAATTTTAATTCAGTATAACACATAAATATTATATTAATATTTTTTTCTTCAGGTTCGTGGTGTTGCTATGAACCCTGTCGAGCATCCTCATGGTGGTGGTAATCATCAACATATTGGCAAAGCTTCAACCGTTAAACGAGGAACCAGTGCTGGACGCAAAGTTGGTCTTATTGCTGCTCGTCGCACAGGAAGAATCAGGGGAGGAAAAACTGAAACTAAAAAGGATGATTAGACAACATAAAACTTATGTTGTTCAATTTCTGTAATATATGCATTTTCACAAACAATATTGATTTCGTTTTTCTTTATACCATTATATATTTACATTTTCTCTTTAGGTGTAATTGTTTTAAAGACAATTACATTAAATGTTAATGTTTACATTTTTATATATTTATTAACAGAATAATGACATCTCGTTATTTATTTTAATACTTATTAGCTTTTGCCATTTATTATTGATATTATTATTATTATTTATATTTATATTTATATTTATAAAATGTTTTATTGCATATTATCATGGCTCGTATATATGTGATAAATATTTAAAAAAATTCATTTAGAGATTCTTATAATTATGATATTTGATCATATCAAAATGAGTAACTTTTTGTTACTTTTTTGTTACAAATATTGTACAAGTCCATGTATATATACATAATTTCTAGCGTACTTGATAATTGCAATGTTCAATTTCCTTTTACCATCGGCAACTACGTAATGCATTGCTGATGCAAAACACAGATCGCGTTTCGAGCACACCACAACTTTCGAAGACGCTGCAGGTATGCGGTATTCAAACAAGTATCGTCGTAAGATCAGTGTACGGTGCAATTGACCTCAATTGTGTGAGAAATTATGTAATTTCGTCGTAAAACTCTCTACGTTGTGGCCTGTCTGTGGATACTTTCATCGAGTTTATCCATAAATACGCGATACCAAAATCCCACTACGTTTCGTATACAAGCTATGAAATCTCACTGTCATTTGCGAATGATGCTTTTCTATGATTGTGCATCATTCAAATGGATACGCGACAACACCTCACATTGCCATAAACGATCATTGACACACTTTAGTAGAAAATTGATTGGGCGTTTCTATATAATTATCGGTACTCGGATAAATCTGGGAAACCGCGATGTGGTATTTATGGAATATTATGGAAGTTCTTTCATATCCGGTTAGGAAACTCAGAATGACATTTCTTTTAAAAGATGGTGCAATATTTGTAAATATACACCTGCTAATGATGTGTGTAAATGTATTTGTTAAGCAGAAATTATCATATTTAAATATTAAGATAAACTTAGTGTTTGAAACAAAATTTCGAGATAGTACAATAAATTAAAACATGAATTTCGCATAAAAGAAAAAAAAATATGGTGTGATTATTCATTTTATACTATCAACACATTGACTGCCATGGAATTTTGTAGGATTCTGGTCTAAAGGGTCAATTACGAGATATCTCGTAGGTTAGCAGTCATCGTGTTAAATTGATTACATTAAAATAAAATTATGCATTTTTAGAAATGTAGACAAACAAAAAATGTCACTATATAATTACATTATATTTATGACCTTTTTATTTTAATAGGTATTAGGTTTACTACATTAAGTATACGCAATAATTAATTAAACAATTGAATACATGTTTTTACAACTCAGATATTTATTTTACATAATATAGTAAAACAATGTTTGAATTTTGTATAACAAATTTTTGTATATAAAAAAAACATTGTAATTTGGTATTTATTACATTTTTTTCAATTATATGATATTATTGTTTGCATTATTAAGTATACACACAAACAGGTTTTTATTATTTTAATTTATTATAACAAAAATGGAAATCATTTTTATGATAAAATGAACCACGTTTAGCATAAAAAATATAATTCTAATGGGTATTAGTTAATGATAAAATGTATAAAAATTTCAATTTGATTTGAAATTTTCTATAAAATATATGAAATAAGTTTTAAATCGAACATTTTTTTCAGAGTTTATAATATGTAAAAAGAATGATTTTTAACAGTATTTATGTTTTATATCATTTTTTATTTTTTAAATATAATTTAGTTTTATTTTTAATTTATTATATTTTAATTCTTTAATCTTACTTTTATTATATATGTTTATTTTATACAATTAAAATAAATATGCAATGAATCAGAACATTTATTTTATTTTATTCTATTCATTATTTTAATAAAACAACGTAAAACTGCATAATCATAAAATTAGATATTTTATCTTACACATTTACAATTTTACTTTTATTTCTGAATATATTGGTATCATATAATCACATTAAGAAGAAATTTAGATAACCGAATATAATTTTAATTATTTATTTAATAATAATTTCATAATACATTTTCTCCATTAATTTCTCATATTATATAAGTAACATAACATAACTCTTTTGATATAAACTTAATTTAATCAAATTTCTAATTTCGTTAAATTTCATTTTTGTACATTTCAAATCATTTCCCTTGCAAGATACCACTTAACTAAATTCTCAATGTAAAATAAATTTACATTTAAAATATTTTGTATTCATGTGTTTAATGCTCTAGATAATGTTTTCCGTTAAAATCCATGTTTGCATGCAAAAATGTGAAAATTTGATTATTGTATTTAATACAGATACCAGAAGATTTTTCAGTGTCAGATTTCGGACCTGAAATTTCTCATTTACCAATTAAACAAAGTACAAACACGCATTGGCAACTTGTTCACGTAATGCATTTTGGGAAAAATTACACGTTTTAATCACTTTAATGTCTTCATAATAATAGCAATTAACGTATAGTAATAATTTTTCATATCATGATTTCACCGGCCAGGTTTGCGCATTTTTATAAAGTATCTTCCTTATGGTGCGTCGCGCTTACACGCGATACGTGCATTGCATATCCGTTTGGTTCAATGTAATTAGCTCGCACTATTTTCACAAAGCGCTTACGGGTATCATTACGCACCCGAGTTAATTATTGGCATCTGGAAATAAATTTACAGCGATACAAGATTGGTTCTTCGTGACGGATTATGCGCGCGGTCTTTTTCGTTCTTTGCTTTTTATACTTTTTGTCTCCGTTAAAGTGGTATTAACTCCTCCCCGATTATATATGCACAAATGCGGGTCTATGTGATTATATAAAAATTGATATTGATAAGTATGTTCAACACTAATTAATGTAAAGTTTGTAAATATAATTTTAATTTAACAATATGCCCTGGCACGACAATAATTGTAGAGTGACAAATTACTATCATCTCGTTTATCATATGGGATAAAAATTTGTGGTGCTATGGTGAAGAAAGTCTAACTGTTATAAGTATTTTATGTTTCCAACGTATTTATTAATGCAAATTTACACGCGGTAATTTATTCGTCAATTAATTTCTGTTTCGATGAAATTAATTTATATTTGACGAATTGTGAATAAGAATGATTAATTTATTGGTTTTTAAATTTCATTAAAGTTAAAAGGTGAATATTGATACATGTACAAGTGTACGTTTTTTAAATATACAAGTTTGTTTTTATAAAATAAACATTTAAAACTAAACTATATTATAACTTTACAGTTTTCTTCAATCAATTTTTGAATTTTGGAAAATCACTGCTTTATTTCGAAACAATTTTATAAAGTGACAATTTTTTTGACTTATGCAGTACATGTACGAGCAATTTATTTTTTATCGTATACTCTTCACGTATGACACAAGAGCTCGTGTTTTGCACGTCCGCTTGTTCGGTGAAGCAATGCAAGTCCAAGATTAACTTGCCTTCCTTAATTCACCAATCGCAAGAGAAAAAAGTTTGTCGATTTATTCGGCATTTGAATTCACATTCGTGATATAGGTTTAGGATACGAATACATTTTCGACTATTTATTTTTACGTAGAATGTGTGAAAAGTTGTATTAAATTCAAATGTTGCTTGACTACATATTGCAATTAATTCAGATAAACGCATTGAGAAAAATGTTCGGTTTGAATCTACTGAAAATTTAGTTAGTGTTTGCACTACTAGAAATACATTATCGAATTAATGTTTAGTTGAAACATGAATTTTAATTGAAATTCTTTGCATATTTTTGAGAAATATCGGTTTCTCAAAATTTAGAGAAAATTCCGGTCTTTTTCGATATTTCCAAATAAGACGTATTGGCAGAAATCTTCAGATTCTGAGTGTTTTATGGAAATTTATATTTTAATATAATTTTATTTTTAGCTTTTTTATTGAAACATATTCGCATTGTTATATTCCCAGTGTAAATATATGCTTGCACTTTCGACTATTTCGAGTAAAAACTCGTTATTGGAACTTTAATATGTAACTTTAAAACTAATTTGCTTTTAAACTAGGATTTGAATATTTATTAACCTGGACATTTATCCGCTTACAGTGCTTTTTCCACAGAATACGAACTATATTTGGAGTAAGTGAACAATCTCATCACAGGATTGAAATTATAAACAGCCAGCAGTACAGCAAGTGATTTTTTACATACATTTTTTATAAGATTCACATCAAGTTAATATCTTCATCTCGCGAACGATTCTCGTGTCTCTTTTACAAAAAACGTTCACATTTGATCGCATTTCAGATATCAGCGACCTTCGTATCCGCCGTTATCGCCAGGATAATAATTTCAATGAGATGCAATTAATTTCTGATTCATAATTATAAAGTTAGCTCGTCTTGGTTGTGATTACAATGTAATTGAATGAGTTTACGTGCGATTTATAACATAACTATTTATTGATTTTAACATTATTTATCAGTAAAAG
>JABFOX010001142.1:0-13706 GCA_022817665.1 Axea sp. ZL-2020
CGAATAATAATATTTGAAAAATTGTTTATTCAACTTCTTTCGTTATTCTGAAAATATTTCTTTTTGTTAAATTGTTAAAAATATCTTTTTCTCCGAGCAATTTTATTAAGAGAAAAATGCTTTTATTGTCGTTAATGGGAAGGTATTTTAAGTCGGGAGCTTTTGGACACGCATCTTTTGTATCTGAAGGGTCATTTAACAGAGCGCATTGGTACATTAACCCTCGTACGACCTAAAAAGATGTGCAAATCCATTTCATAAATTGGATCTTGTATATGGGTCACATACACTTACTCAACGTGACAAACATAATTGCATGAAAATCCAAACCCAATCTTTATTTCCACTTTGCGTCCCTTCGTGAAAATATAATTGTAACTTAGAGTGAACTGCGTACCATTCACAATGGTAATGATCAAATTAAGATGGATGGGAAAGTAATGTAATTATTTCTCTTATTTATCTTAATTTCGAACTGATTATTAATTATGTGTTTTAATAGAATTTATACTGATTATTAATTTATACAGTTGCTTTAAAAATGCAGTGAATCATAGATATTTATATAATTTTTTATATTAAAAATAGCACTGCGTGGATCTTTTTGTATTTGATGATCATTTTTTATTACAGAGTAAAAAAAAATTGACCTGAAATGAATCCTGTGTTGTTAAGACGCACGAATTTGTGCGAACGGGAAGATTTGAATTGCTATGCTGGGATCGATTTTAGACTGGACGATTATTATGATACTGGCAAATTATCTGGTACAAGAGCAGATGATTTTATGGTAAGAAATTTATCGTAAGAGAATAATCTTTTTTTAAAATTTAAGGCAAAAATCAAATTTCTCTATATGTTAGATTCAGAGTTGCATTAATGAAATATTAAATAATTTCTTATGCACATTTTCAAAATAATTCTTTAACTTAAAGTGGAATTCATTTTAATATTTACACAAAAGAACATTGCATAGTAGGGAAAGGAAAATAGTTTTATGGTGAAAACTTGTTGAGCTAAATAACCACCATTTTATTACAAAAGGATATTATTTTAAATATTAGCAAACTATTGTACAGTTAGATATTATTATACAAGCAAACTATTTAGTTTAAAATGTAATGATGATTTTTTAAATCGGCAATGTAAAGTTTAAAAAGTTTCCAAATCAATATCATTAGTTAAAAATTATAAAAAAATTAATGTTCATAACTTTTACATGTATTATATTTATACATTTATACAAAGTTATGGTTTAGAGAATTGTAAATTTTTAAAATTGTAATCATGTAAAAATATAATTTTACTATGAAAATATATATTTAATTTAAAAATATTAAAAACTTAATACTTTTATAAATTTTTATGATATGCAATGAAACTGTAATTAGATCCATACGAACAAAAATGCATAATAATGTATATTTTGAAAATAAGTATTCATTTGTTGAATGATTTTATTAATAAAATAAATATATTATTAATATATTTGTACATACATTCGAAATTAATTCTAAAACATGCAACGTATTTAAGAGTATTAAAAATATTAATAGATAATACTTTCAAAAGATACATTAATTACAAAATAATTATATTTTTCTTATAACAAACATTCTAAACTTTACTTTCTAAAAAAATATTTTGTGATCTTTAGTAGATGAACTCAATTATGCATATTTATGTACGAATGTATGTATGTATGTATTTATATATCGATAGAGTTGAGTTGCAATAATGCATAAAAACTGTACAAGTATAATGCTATAAATCTTAATTTTCAGGCGTATTCTGAAAATTCATATAATTTACACAAAAATGTTGCTTTTAATTCAAGTATAACACGTACACTGATCAATGCAAAAGAATTGTTAAAATACGCTGAGAAAAGGATTGCAGAAATGTCAAATGTAAATCGTGATATGGAAGTACAACAGTCATATAGGTAAGATTTTAATTTATTTTTCTAATTATATCTTTAAACGTAATGTTTATACAATTTGTTATATCTTTTTATCAGACCTGAAACAATATCAACGACTGATAAAACTCTACAACATATCCAAGAAATAATAATACAAAAATTTAAAGAAATAAATAATTTTAACAAAACAGTTCAAAATGATCAACCAAAATACAAATCAGAAATATCATCTTCAGTATTAAAAGGAGCAAATGACAATAAGTATAATCTTACGAAACCAAATAATATTACCAAATATCATCAAAAATACACACATAATATTTGCAATAAAATGTTGCAAAGAAATTACTGTTATTCGACGTGTAAAATTTTGGATAAACAAATAAAATCAAAGAAAATGTATACAGCCAGAAGCGTTCAAACTGATTTTAACGAAGCTAAACCATCGTTAAAGAAGAATAGCAAACTAAAAAAGTTGAACATCCAAAAAGCTCCAACAGTTACAATACCTCCATCATTTAAAATACAAACACTGAAAAATATTCATATATCTCCAGATAGCTCAATGATTTTTAATTCCAAAAATACAGAAACTTATCGTTTTAGGTTTGATGATACTCACAAAATAAGAAATAATAAAAATGAAGAAAATAAGTTATTAAAAACAGATATTAAAAATAACGCCTGTGAATTAAAAATTATGGTAGATAAAGCTGTAAATGTCGGTGATGTACACGAAAGATTGAATTCTGAAAAAGAATTTGGTTTTTTAATAGAAAGTAAAGTGATTGAAAAGCCTCCGAAGATACCAAGTAAAAATTCTAAGTTTCATAAATGCCAAGAAGTTCAGGTTCAACGTATAAACAGAAAACTTAATTTTAATGACTCTAATTTGAGTAACATTTCGTTAGAATCTATTCAGTTTTCTGACATAGATGATGTTTTAAAGATGAATAATCAGAAGCTAGATAATGTATTGCAAAAAACATCTAAAATGTGTAAAGCTTTACATCATCATATTGTTACAAACAACTTTAAGAGCTTTGAAACAAAATCATCCACTGACCAAGTTTCCATTTTAAATACTTTAGATATCGTGTCATCCAGTTATGAATCGTTTTCCGATCATACAGATTATAAAAATAATAACGTTGAAAATCAAAATGAAAATATTAAAATGATGATTAGCAATCAAAATCAAGTTATTAGTTTCTCCTCTTTTAACAGTTCAGATTTACAGTTTTTAGAACAACAATTTTCTGAGCGACCAATAATTCAACAAAGGAACGAAAGTGATAATAATACTAATATACAAGAAATTTCAATGCAAAGTGTTGCAAAAGTCAATCTTGAAACTGAAATTCCTACATTAGATTTAAGTTCGAAAGAAAAAGAATCAATCAATTCTAACACAATTTATAATTCTGAAATTAAAGAAGAAAACGAGATGACAATAAAATCAAATCTTATAAAAGAAGACCGTGTTTTGCTACTTTCAGAGATAAAAGCTGAACCAGAGGAATCGATTAATACAGTTAATAATTCAGTCGGAGAACTGCACGTGGCAAACGATTATAATATTAAAGGTTTGATTCCAAGGAAGAATGAAAAGGTAGATAAAATATTTACGGAAACTAAATCAGTTAAAGATTTGTCTGGAGTTAAAATAGATGACATAAAATGTAATATAGGGCAAATGGAAATTGTTCATTCTAGAGAGAGCTTTAAAAATGATATTTCGAGAGTCGAGAATGATGTAGAAGGTATAAATAACGAAAACGTAAATATTAAAGATATATTTCCTAATGAGGCAAATAAAATACTAAATATTGTTTCTAATACTGATAACAATTTAACTTATAAAACCAATGATAATGTTAGTCGATTTAATGGGGAGAACTCAGATAAACATAGTTGGGAAATTGATCGATGGGATAGTAAAAATACTAATTTGGAAAATATAACAAAACAACCATTAAATGAAGTGAATTTATCTGAGTCAAAAATATCCATGAATTACAGTGAATCAATTGATGAAATAAATGATAAAGAAAGATATCAGAAACATATACAAAAATGTGTCGATATGAATAAATCATTGGCAGAACAAATATCAGCACAATTAAATAAAGACATGAAAGAAATTATGGAAAGTACGGAAAAGAATTTAAGAATTTCAACGTTAACTTCTATGGAAAATAATGCTGAAGAAAATAGGTTGGTTGAATATTCGATTAATACTAATAAAATTATGATCTAAAATATAATAATTAATTTAATAAATCTTATTTTTAGGCCATCCTTTAAAACAGAGTTATTGATTTATAAGGTACGATTTATATTTTCTTATTACATATTTTTGAATAAACGAAAACATAACATGAATTAGTAATTTTGTCATTGCTTACATAATTGAATCATTATGTAAGCAATTAAAACTACTAATAATTTAACGGTTAAATTAATTTTAATTTAATACAGTTATATTTACATTAATAATTTTAACACATTAGTATTTGTATGTATTATATTAAACTTTTTATTTTTTATATAAAAATAATGTAATAATAAATATGATTGTTTTTAAATATTTAATCCTGTACAATAACTAATTTAATTAAGTAAGATCAACATTTTATTTGGGAATTTTTTATTATATTAAATTATTATATTTATTATCTTTATAATTAAATAAAATTATTACTTAATATAACAATAATTATTTTTTGTGTAGAATGGAATTTCTGAAGGTGAACATTCAGAAGGCGAGTTTCAAAGTTCTGGTGCATGTACACATTCGCTTGGGGAAGTGAAATCGAATCAGTTGCATCATTCAATAAATTCAAAAGAATTATGCGATACAACTATTTCAAGTAAAGAGAATACGTCGATTGGCACTAGCATATCAAGCAATGTAAGATTAAAATATTATTAATATAATCTTATATAAATTTTATTTGTACTTATTCAGTAATTTATTTTTTAATTCTTAAATAAACCAGATAACATATTTTGCTCGTTATTTTCCCATTAATTTTATATTTTTGTTATCAATTAAAGATGCAATTAAAATGCACAGATATAATTACGTTTATTATTATTTATACTGAGAGAAATGAAGTTATATTTAATATATTTGATACACCGCTATCAATAACAATTGAAAACAAGAAGAATGAATAAATTTTATTTTTCATCGTGGTAGAAATTTAACAAATTTCGTTACATTAATATCGTAGCAATACACATTTTTTATTAATTACACATTTTTATTAATTTTTATTTGCTATTATATTTTATTTATTTTAGTGTGCTATTATATATATTAAGGCTATACAGTAGCTTTTATTAATTTATTTTAAGATAATCACATTGTATTTTACAATTTACAATAATACAAAAATCATAATTTAGTGTTTTCTATAGTAACTTTGTATATAATTTTTATTTTTAACAAAAATAAACATTCCTGCACATTAATAAATGATAACTTTAAAATTGATAATTGATTATTTTAAATGAGATATTTGTCATATTTATGTGGAAACTTGACTTCCTAATATATTATTAAATTAGTACAAGCATGTTAAACTTTAAATCATTAGAATTTTATATTTATACATATTTCTACTTTCCTTGCTTTTTTATAATTATATACTTAATAGTAATTAAGTAGTTTGTAATAATAATAGAATACGTTTATTATTTTAAAATTAAGTTATTCAGCATTTTGTTTATTGTACCAAGTAAAGAGCTTAAGAAGTAAAAAAAAGATATTTAAATAATTCTACATAGCACTAACGAATAAAAAACAAAATATTACAAAAGCAAGTGTAATAAAAATACTTTTTTTTCTCTCAAAATAATGCTTGGTAAATTTAACTCTTGCCGTTCATTATTTAAAAACAGTAGCATTTTTAACATGTAAAATGTTAATATTTGTATGAAAAAATCAATTTAAATACTATATCAGTATATTTACATTAAGAAACATAAATATATTTTAATAATTTTTTATACATTTTCTTCTAAATCTCTCTTTCCTTCCAATTTCATTAAAAATTAGTACTTTGTTCAATAAAATTCTATTGTAATATTATTAAAAATTTTTAATTTATCTGTTAAGAATTATTAGAACTTATTTATATGGGAAATAAGTACCATTTTCAAAAATCTACATTATTCCTTCGGTATGCCTCAAAATTAAATGGGGTAAACTGATAGAAGCGAATGATTTAATATTCCCAGATCAAACTTTCAATAGTAAATTCGATTGTATTATGTAGTTTTCAAGTTTTGACAGTGACTGATTTATAAATAATTAAATATTTCAGCATCAAATTAATTTTCAAACTAATAGAAGAATAACCACAATATGCTACTTTTTGTCGTGTAGAAAGCCCTGTCTGAAAAATATGGATTATTATATGATACGCTCAGTGGTGCAACTCCATTCGAAAGAATGCGTAGAATATAATATCAATGCTTTGAAGTAGCGATTTTTACATGACAACAAAAAATATTCCAAATAATAAAAAAATGTTGAAATTGTTTAATTGCAAAAATTGTTTGATAATAATCTAGTTTAAACATTTTAATTGATTTTAAATATCTTTAAAATCGCTTATCTACACTACTTTATTTAATTAATTATTTATTAGTTTTCCAAACAAAGAAAATTACTTTTTGTAATCCCTTGGTCTCTAATGTTTTGGTAGTTAAATAAAGGATTTATTTTAATTATTTGAAATGGAGTTAATTATGAGTGGATCCTGAACAACTATCCACTTCAACAGAACTATTACAGCTGATTGTTACCAATAACAATTATGTTGAATGGTTGAACATTCGATTCAAAAAGCTTTCTGTAGCAAGGCCATTGTTATGCATATCCAAGTTCTTTCACATATTTCAAACATTGTAAAGCAGGCACTTCTTGATCTTGAATGAAAAATCCTCCCATATCTAGTATTTTCATCAGATATGACATCGACGGATTTCTGTCTGTTCAGGTACATATCTTTTCAGTTACAAGAAATTTAAAAATTTCATTGATATATGGATCACTTAAAAAAACATCGTGTTGTGCTATGTGATTTCCTTATTATTAGTAACTTGGAAACAACAAATGAAAAAATACTAATGCATTTTTTTAAAAAAAGTATTTTTAAAAAGGATTTGTTCTTATAAAGCAGATGAAAACAAAAAACCCAATAAAGAAGAAATAAAATTACCACTTTATATATAAATTTTTAAAAATATTTATGTATCCTAAAAACATAATTTTTTCATATGACATATATTTTTAAACAATTTATACACTATGAAAATATAATTTCATTTTATAAAATAATGTAAAACTAATATTGTGAAAACTCCCTTCATTCTATTAATCCTAAATATCTTTAAAAAATTCGTGAACTTATTTTGTTATCGTTCAGAATTACAATTTTAATCATGTTATTAATTAAATTTTATGAATTGATATTTTTATATTGAAACAATACAGTTATCCTTGATATATGATTCATTTAAGAATTTACAAGAAGTGTTAAATACATTTGAATTGTACGATGCGTATATAATGAATCATTCCAATTTTTTGTTGCAGTCTCTGTTGTTTAGTTTAGGCGAGGTTTGGGACAAACCAGTTAATTCCAATGCCAGTACGTGTGAAGTTCAAATTGAACAATCAAGATAGACGTTCAGAATTCTTAATTTACTTTTATAGAAATACATTGTTTATTCGTCAATTTTTGTAATCACAATAATATTTAAACGTGTTTATTATCATGTAAATATTCAATAAAGTAGATGTAATAATAATTATATTGTAAATTTTCTAAATAACAAAATATTTTATTTAGAAAATTTACAAAATAATTAAATAAAAGACAACATTAATCCAAAGACTAACTTTATTATTAAAAAAAAATTGTTTTCATTTAAAGCTAAACTGTTTTTTCTGTTTTATTTATTTTAGTTTAACAAATTACACAATCATGGCACTTAAATGAAAAATTGTTAATTAAATTATTTAATACACAACAATTAAAAGAAATTCTTTTTATAGAATAAAATCTTTTTATTGAATGAATTGATATTCTAATGTCTTTTACACATATGTATTCTTATCACGTACCGTGTAACGCACACAATCAACCAGGAAAATATTTATTTTCCAACATCAGCTGTAATGACTCAGTCGTGTTGGTTTAATCAATGGTGGCGCATAGTTTAAAAGGTAAGTCTGTTATACTTTCTAAAGGATATAGTTATCTTTCCCACAATGCTTTATAAGATAACACGTTCTCCTAGAAAATTCTATAATTTTAATTGTGCATTTTATACGTTTGTCCTAAAAATCACTTGTATTTATACCATAATAAAGATAATTTTCCAAAATTTTCAATAAGAGTATGCATATGATAAGATGCTCAAAATGTATGAAAACAGTTATTTCAAATCAACATTGCCATAAATATTGTTTTCAATTGTTTCTCATCATTTTTTCAATTTTACTTATATTTATGTAAAAATGCATATATTAGTTTTTTTTCTTAAATATAATCCGTTAACAAATCTGTCAAATTAAGATATTAAACACAATTACGATATATTCTTGCTTTAATATTTTAGAGTGTTAATATAAAAGATGTGTACATTTTGTTAGTAATTATTAAATAATATTTCATATTAAAATATAACTGCTGTCTACATTTACATTTCTTTGATTTGATAAACAAAAATTGTTTGGAGAAATTATTTTAAATATACAAAGTTTTAATTTAAATACAAAATTTAAAAAAGAATATATTCAGACTTAAAACCACTGTTTTTAAATATTATTTATTTATTTGCATTAGAATATTATATGATTGAAAATTACTATAACTACATTTAACTTTGCCATTCAGAATAAAAGTCTGAATTGACAATTAGAAAAATAAAATGTAATTTAATTTTTAGTGAGCTTACCTTTTAATATTTTTTCATGTAAAATGTCATTTGCTGAATCATATGAATAACTGAATTGTTTAATTTGTGTATATATCTTCAATCTTCAATTTGTGTTAAATTTAAAATCAACCTTCTAAAGATCTGTCTTCCTAGAATATATATTTATTACGTAAATATAAATAATATATATTTATTATATATTTTTAATTGGTCTTATTACACAACTTCTACAAATATTTATATTAATATTTATTAAGTGATCAATAAATAAATAAATTAGTAATAAATTAAGAGTAATATCAAATAATATTAATTATATAATAAAATATACAAATAAAATAAAATAATGATACAACTTAATTTTACTCTGGTTCATTCAAGAATTCAAAGCCCAATTTTTTAATATATGTATTAAAAATATTAAAGTATTTTTATGACATTGTCAATTTTATGAAAATGTCTCTTATGGATACAATTAATTTTTTTAAACATTAAGAGTATTTTATTTTATTTAGTATTTGATTTCAACGTTTACACTGTTTTATATTGTATTATTTTTGTATGCTGTTTAATTTTTGTATTATAATTTCTTCCACAAAAAAATTATAGTCAATTTAATTTCAATTTAAATTGTAAAATATAAACTATTAAAATATATGTGAAGATAAATATTGAAAAACTATAATCAGCATAATGCATTATAATTTGTATAGAGGTATAATTTTTTCATTACGTTATAGAGATGCATAATAAATATACATTGTACATAAATAATTCGGCGATATTTAATTATTTCTTCATTCAATTTAATCTTTTTAATTATTTAATAATTAAAATTTTTTTCTAGACAATTGCTTAATATTTATCAATTCATTAACGACACATCTCTTTAAATAACTATAAATGTAGTATATCAACAATGTTATAAATAGTTATTTAGGTGCAGACATCTGAGTGCTTTGCCAATGAGTTAAAAGTAATTAACATTATAATACATTTCTCTGCTATAAAATATTAAACGAACATACAATTATAAATCTGTTTATCAGAACTGTAGAATTTATATTTACCTCTGACATTTTTTACTCACATTTTTTCATATACATTTTGTAATAAAAAATGTATTACATGAAAATCATATTTGTTTACATTTGTTTATAAAATTGGCGTACGGATCTAATGAATAAAAATGTCCATAGTTCGGTGGACAAAAATAGTAACATACGTTTGTTTACACGCAATTTTTTCCGTCATATTTCTTTGCACAGTATGAATTTGATTTTAAAAAATTATAGTAAATATTTTGACTAACAACTTTTAACAATATTTATATGTGTTAACAATTTTGTTTATTTGAATAGTTACAACAAGTAAACATTATATTCATGAAAAAGAGCATGTTCAAATTCATTCATTCTGTGATTGAGTGTAACCTTCAAATCTCGTGGAACAATTGCAATGAAATATGTCAACGTTGGATAGGTTGACATTCGAAACGTCGAACAAAAAGTTAATCCGAAATTATAAACTTCTAAATTAATCATGATTGTCAGTTAATCTATTATTTACAAACGAAGTAATGTGACACCCGTTTCTCATATTATTCATTGCTAAATTATGTGTTTGAGTCGGTATTGCAACCTAACCTTTAATTTATTTGCATTTTATGAAAATACGGTAACTCATCCAACTAATTGAAATAAATTTGCTACAGAAAAAATCCAAGTGATATTTTCTTGCGAGGATTGAATTTTTACTGATTTAAATTATAAAATAAAAACGATTGTTTGGATTGTTAGTAAAATGAATTGTCAACAATCAGTTATGTCATAGTTAATGTGCCAAGTGAGTAGTTCCTTGATTTGAATGTTTACGTATAATATTTATCGATTTTCTTGTTTTTTATGTTTATATTAGATGATTCATTTTTATAGTTGTTTGGTTTGTTTGCTTAATTATAAATTGAAGGAATACAGTCTTGGTAGTTGAAAAACTGATTCATGAGTTAATATAATTTGATTATAATTGACAATATTGAATTTTTATTGTAACATTTGCTACGCGTTGTGAAATATTTGTGCATGTAAATAATTTTCCGATAAAAAATTATGATATCAAAAAATACAACACGAATAATTTTGAAACAAATTTCTATGCAAACAAATTCATTTTGGAATATTTTATTGCAGAAAATACTGAGAAGTAAACTTGGTAAATGGAGTTAAAGGATAAAACATATAAGAAAATGTCTGACAAAATAATTATTGGTTATTGGATTTCTGAGAAGAAACGACAGAAGTTCAATTGGCCTGAATTAGAAAATATGTGTCGAAATGAAGGAATTGTATTGAAAGAGGTAATAATTGTAAAATTATGATGTAATAATATTAGTAGTAATAATAAGAAAATTAATAATAATAATATTAATATTATTAAATAATAATAATTGTAATCTAATAAAATTAAGAATATGATTATGAGATTGATATAATAATAGTTTTATTGTATGATCAAAATACACATGCCTTTAACATGTTACATTTTTTTATATTTGATATATTTAGTACAAAAATCATGACTGTGCAAATTTGCCACCAATTTATATTTTATTTTTATGTTAATCCCTTAATATCTATTAATTATTATAATCATTTCTGTTATAAAAACTGTAAATATTTATATAATATGAGGCAGCATAATTGCAATTCACGTGTACAAAGTATTTTATTAATGTTTACATACAGAGTTAACATTATTAATCTATATAAATTGATTTTTTTAGGTCAATATAAATGCAGATCTTGAACCTCAAGGACCATTTGATGTTTTTTTGCATAAATTAACTGATATTTTGTCTCATGCAGAAAATGAAAATGAACAAGTATAAATCTTATTATAAATTTTGTAGTTTCATAGCATTATGATGAATTTAAACATTGTATTTAAAACTATTTAATTATAACAGTATATTTTTTTATATAAAACTTCATTGAGAAAATGTTACAACCTATGAAGCTTTTTAAAATAATACTTTAAAAATTAAAGTAAGCAACAGCACTGTAACTCTTTTGTTTCTGAAAAAATAACCTAATGCTTTTAAATGTTACAGGCAAAGGAAATCGTAACAAGAATTAAAACATATATAAAACATCATCCAGAATTAATAGTTATAGATCCATTGGAAAATGTAAAAAAACTACGATGCAGATACAGTTCTTATGTACTAATAAAAAATGGAATTGAATTGAATGGTAATAGTTGCTTCAGAAATACATTCTTCAATGAATTCTTTCATTAATGCTTAATTTGTTTTGATCCACAGACATATTTGTTCCTAATTTTGTACTGTTCGATAAACCAGATGTAAATGAAATGATGTCTCTATTAAATCAAAATCAAGTTAACTTTCCAATTGTCTGTAAACCAGTTATTGCCCATGGGTCAAGTGATGCACATAAGGTATTATTTTTATATTATTATAATTTTTTATAATTATTTCTTTTCAGTTATACATTTATATTTATTTGTTACATTAAAGTTTATATTTACACGACACGTATACAACGCTGATCCACATGAGGTAATTATAACAGACATTACTGAATTATATACTAATAAGATAGATAAATGATATATAGATAAAAAATACAGCTTTTTTAAAACAAATAAGTTTTAATTGACTATTAATGGCTATATTAAATAATATAATAAATTATTTTGTTTTATTATAATATATATTAAATATATCAACTAATGCAATTATTAATTGGCAATTATATAGACATAAGTTAGTCAAATCAAAAAAAAAAAAAAACAATATTTTGTATATTATATTGTAGAAATTGAAAAAAGCAGTAATTAGTAATTTATTTAAATTGATGTTTACATAATAATTTTTAATAATAAATAAGTATATATTGATATGGAAGATATATTTTTGGTTACTAGTTATTAAAACTTGACTTAAATTTCGTTTCAAAATATTATAATAGATAATTTAAATTAAGAACAATAGATGTTTAATTTTATAAAGGAAATTATGTCCAATATTTCATTTTCAAAATATTTATCCAGCACAAGTAATTATTAAGTAGGTTTATTTTTTACATAAAAATTTGCTTTCTGAAAAATTAAGTAACTATTTGTTTACTTAAAGTTAATAAATCATGTTATCATATTAATAAATTACGTTAAATCACTAAGATTTAAATTTATAGAAGTAACTTTAACTCTAATATAATTTTTTAAACTAAAATACGATATTGATTTACTGATTATATTGGAGTATTAGAAAATTATTAGTTTTAACACCAAATTTTAACAAAAGTTAAACCAAACATAAATGCAGTATAAAATATAATATATATGAAACGTTTTAAATCTTGTTGATTATTACAAAATTAAATACTTCAATTTTTTGTTTTATTAAAGTTTTAAATTTATATTTTAGAATTTCACAATATTTGTTAAATAAATATGTCAACATAATTAAATATCTATATTACGCAAATATAAAAACATATATAAATTATATAGTAATTATCCAATGTCAAATATGTATGATATTTTTAATGAGATAACGTTTTTTGTATTTTTAAATTTCAATAAACTATTAGTATAAAAATTAAAATTTATATATCCATGCTAATATTTTAATATTATTTTAGTAATATGTATTTTTTTTTTTTTTTTTTTTTTTTTTTGTTTTCAATATTAAAAAAAGTTATATTTATTTTTTTATTTGAATTTCTAAGGATTTTAATTTAAATATTTTATTTTCAGAAAGATATTTCAAAAAAACAATTGAAAAGATCAGTTATAT
>JABFOX010001143.1:0-13698 GCA_022817665.1 Axea sp. ZL-2020
CCTAATTCACGCTACCCTTTGTTTTTTCTAATTTATAATACACGTAATTCTTTGTCCAGCTCTATTACAATTACAAATTCTATGGATCAGCATTACAATAAAATTAAAAAACAAACAAGTAAATCAAAGCAAAAAAATATAGACAAATCAAATCAAATAAAATCTGAATTATGCGAACTAGAACAGTTTAAACTAAAGAACTTAACGTTTGATCAGACACAATCAAATAAAAAACATGAAATCACTGAAGTTAATTTTGAAAGCAATGAGAATCTCGGTAGTATACAGACTTCATTATTTGAAAAGGAGAAAAAGAACAATGCAGATGATTTGAATAATAGGCAATTGATTCAGAAAAAGGATGTAGTCAAATTGATTTATACTGAAAATAAAATTAATGTCTATTATAAATTCATACCAAGCATTTCATCTACACATTCAATAATCAATTTAATTAAAGTAGTTTACAAAAGAGACCTTTACAATAAAGGACATTTCAACGGAATTCTAATACAAAATTGTCAATTGTTAATGATATCAAGAAGGAAAATGAACAATCAAAACAACAATAACGTTTGGGTAGAAAAGTGTCGTCAAACTTTTAAATCTTCAGTAAGACTAAATATCACAGTGAAACCAACTTTTACAAGTTATCCCTTTTTGAGTTTAATTCGAGATATTGTGGTTCAACAAATTGTATCAATTCTCAGTTCACATTTTTCCGATGAAAAAATTATTTCTACATTTATAAATACGCTGATAAAATACGAAGATAATGCAAACAATTTAAACCTGACTTTAAATAGCAGACACAAATTGAATTTCGCAAATACTAATTTTGTTAATGATTTTGCATTACTTTTCAAAGTAAAATCAAATGGAGATCAGACAAATGTTCAAGATCTTGTTCTTTCTTCCAACGTTAATTTAAGTCTTTTGCAAAGATTAACAGGACCTTCAAACGATAATACTGTATGGTATTATTTCAAATTATTATACAAGTCATGTCAAACGAACGAAAAAGATGGTTCTGAAACATTAGCCTTAAACTCGTTCCTGAAAGTAATATCGGCTAGAAACTTGAATGCATTATATCGGAAAAAAGCTGAACTATATGAACAAAACAGTTTAAATCTCAGGAATTTAGGATTTCTTCAGATAGAACCAAGTAGAAAACGTAAACTCATTGATGTTGACTTTAGTAATAACGAGAATTTCAACGACGTGCAATACCAGTTGTCTAAAAAGCAGAAAAACAATAACGTTGACGATTTTCAAAATAGACATACGACTAAGAAAAAAAGGAATACACGAAGCACGAATAATTTCTGTAATAAACCAACGTCAAATATTTCATCTATCAAGAAACCAAACTGTTCAATCAAATTAGTTTGTAAATCAAATATTTACAACAAAGGAAATTTCAACAGAATCCTTATTCAAAATTGTAGATGGTTAATGAAATGTAGAAGACAAAACAACAATTTTTGGTTAAAAAAGTGCTTTAAATCCTTCAGTTCATTAGCAAGATTAGATATTAAAGTAAAACCAAATTCTATCAATTTCTCTATTCTGGGCTTAATTCGAGATGTCGTAATTCAACAAATGATATCGATTCTAAGTTCACATTTTTCTAATGGAACTGATATTTGGAATTTTATAAATACACTGGTGACATACAAGAATAATATGGGAAACTTGAACTTAACTTTGTACAGTAAAAACACATGTAATTTTGTAAATACTTATTTCTTCAATAATTTTGATTTACTTGTTAGAGTAAAACAAAGTGGGGATATAACAAATTCTCAAAATCTGTTTTTTTCTTCTGATATTAATTTAAATGTCTTGCAAAGATTAATGAAAACATCCAATGATAATAACACATGGTACTGTTTTAAGTTGATAAAAAAATGTAATGGGACAAACGAAACAGATTGTTCTAAACCAATAGTAGCCTTAAATACGTTTCTAAAAGTAATATCGGCTAGAAATTTGAACACTCTGTATCGGAAAAAATCTGAATTTAGTAATGAAAAAAGTTTAGTGTTAGAACATGCAGGAGTCTATGATCACACGAATGATAATATTAGGAAAAATGAATGTCCTACAATAATTCACGACCCGGCGTTATTATTACAAAATCCTGTTGTGAAAATAAGCAAAAATATTATAATGAAACGATTAAAGTTAAAGACAAAAAATACTCAAACATCAAGTACTAGTGATTTGACATCAAAAAATGTTAAAAGTAGTTATTTGGAGACAATTACACCCACAGTTCAGATGCCGACGATACTTGTGTGGAATCAATTATTAAAAACTGGAAATAAAGTGAAACTGAAACGACTTGAGAAAAGAGTTGGCAATAAACTGATCGTTGTTGCAAATTGCAAAAATGGTCTTAAATTAAAGTGGTTAAAGAAAAATAACACTTCTGAAATATTAAAAGGTCATTTTGGAATACATGTTAAAGTTCTTAACAATAAGAGCAAATCGCAAGAATACTATGAAAATGCAAAATTACTTATTAACATCAGTCAAAAGTCATTAAATTGTTGGATGTCATATTTATTTAACGATGTGATGCAAAAGAAAATTCAATGTTCTAATGAAACCAAACTTGATCTTCAATATAAAAATAGTACAATTGTACATTGTGTCTGTGATGAAAGTAAATATAATGCCATGTACAGTAATAAATCAAAAGATAATTTTGATAGCATTATAAATCCACTTGAACAATTTTTAGACGAAATTCCGAAAAATGAATTGTCTACAAACGATAATAATGGATCTTCTAATGAAAATAAAGCTCTTTCAGATGGTTAGTAACTTTACAGTAGACAACCTTAAATAGTTTTGTATTTAATAATAATAATATTCATTTCTTTATTGGTTTAAAATTCTTTTATGTGTGAACAATATTTTTATTCTTTCTAAAATTAATAAATTATTAAACTCATAATTGGAAAAAAATATATTTTAATGTGAGTAATATAGAATTTAGAATTAATCTAATTGAATAGAAAGTATAAAAAACTTATTTATTTTTTTTTAAATATTAACTAATAATAAAATATTAAACATAATTGGTAGTAATGTACATAAAATTAAAACATTAATTAATAGTATGTTAATATTATTTAACTAATGCATTTAAATAATTCATCAGGTTCTTTTTATAATTGGGTTGATTCATTTGATGTTAATCAAGATGAATTTTGTGGAGGTCATTGGAGCACGAAACGGGAAAGTTTTGGTCATTTAATCGCTGATTCAGATTCGATATCAGATATTGATAATCTATCAATAATGGAGTCAACGGACGCATTCTTTTCATGTCAAGAAGATGAATCAAATGGTGAGATATTTTTGTAGATGTACATTATTTCTCCAGCATTAAATAATAATGCATATGATATAATTATTTCAACGGAATTAAAGTAAGCATGTATAATTAAGTTTATTCAATAACAAAAAAAATATTTATTAATACATACATATTTAAAATTAAATAATCTTTGAGGCATTTTTAAGCTTTATGCTTACATCGATTTTGACTTTTTTATTTTTTGATTATTTGAGATCATTAGGAACAAATTGTATTAAAGTGATCCTTGAAAAAGGTTGAAATTAAAAATATGATAGGGTTGGTAGCAATATTAACCAATTATTTTACACTGTAAATACACTTGTTACAAGCTAAATTACAAATAACATTTGAATTTTTATTCAATAAGCTATTTGAATTTGATAATTTGACAATATAATTTGGTTAATTGTCATTATTAGAATAATGCAATCGTGGTGGTCAATATAGATATATAAAGTTAATATATATGCAGAGCAAAATAAATGAATAAGACAATTATGCCATTTGTGTAAAAGTCGTCTAAAGTGATTATAAATTTTTCGGTATAAATAGATTGTAATACTCTATAATTATACTAAAAATTTGCACCAAGAAGTGTTGTATTATATTTGTAATAACATAAATAGATTGGTTAATAAATAAATAACAAATGAATAAACAAGCCAATGAGTAACGAAAAAACAATAACGAATAAATTAATAAATACAAAAAAAATTTAACAAGATATAATTAATGCATAATTAAAAAAATTAATGAAATAATTAATTGTGACTAAAGGAATATATAAATAGATAATAAATAAATAATAAATTAATAATTAATTAATTAATCTTAATACACTTATTTTTAATTTTAATGAAATATAATTAATTAATTAATTAATAAAATACAAAATAAAGGAATAAATTAAAAAAGATGGACTAATAAATAATAAAGTAAATAATTGGGAAATAGATCATTTAACAAATGAATAACTCAAAAACATATAAGTAATTCTTAATACAAAAAAAAAATATGGTAGTTTATTAATAGAATAAAATAGGATGAAATGTTAGTTCATTAAATATTAATTGTTGAATGTATGACAAAAAAGTGAATCGGATAAAAGAATAAATGGATAAATTATTATATAAATTAATAATCATTAAATGGATATCTCTAAGCGAGAACATCTCAACATTTTTAGGGATAATTTAAAGTATATTATCTCATATGTTTAATACATGTTATATTTCATTATTTAGGATACTTTGGTAATTAAAAAAACGTTAAATAAATAAACAATTAATAATTAAAAAATGAATAAATATAAATGCATACAACGTAAATGGAAATGAAGAAACAATGTAAATGTAATTAATATACAAACTGTCAAGAGCTAAACAATGTCATGAATTAAATAATATTTATCAATATTTGCAAATTTTTTTTAAAACTTGTATTTGCATAATATATTGATAAATTGTATTTTACATAATTTTTATTAATAAATTTATGAAGAAGAAACTCTTATCAAAGTGTTTCGAATCGTTAAAAATACATATAACACAATTTTATACTGTCTGTTAGTGTTCATTTTATTTATATATACAGAATTATACGATAAAGACGTTATGTTAAAATAAACAATAAAATGCATTGAAACTGTTTTAGAAGAGTTGTTTGTTATTGTTTATTTACTTTCTATATTATTAATTGTAACATTTAAAATATCAAAAAAAACTTACAAATTGTATAATTTATATGAATATATTTCTAATTTGTATATATTAATAGTAGAATTTATAGTTTTAACATAGAATAAATTATTTAACTGAAATATTTGTTTTAGTATTCAATCAAATGTGGAATGAATCTTTCGACATTATAAACCAAAAGGAATTTAGTGGAAGTCATTGGAACAAACTGAGGGAAGATTTGGATTTTACTACTTTTGACTTCACAAAATTGGAAAGTTCACCTCAAGTGGAAATAAAAGATCGACTGCTTTCATGCGAAGAAAGTTCTGATGGTAATTGTATAATTAATGTACTTTTTTATGTATGAATGTTTAGTAATATATAATAAATAAGATTATTAATATGACTTATGTTTAATATAAAATAACATCTTATTATGTAATATAACTTTTAGTAATAGAAGAACTGAATGAATATACGACTGCTTCAACTGGACAAAAACCTTCAGTTTTGAATAACACTGAAGATGAATTAATTAATACATCATATCCACTGTTGTCTTGTCATTTACCAGTCAACGTTACCAACTCGAATGTAGAAAATGAATCACCAAAATGTCAACAGACAGTAAGTGTGGATCTCAATTCATCATTGAAGAGTGACGTTAGCAATACATACTCAAAGCGACGTTCAAAGACAAGAAATCCTGTTCCAATCGAATTGCCGAAAACAAGAAGTTACAGAACTCGAAGAAGAACGTACACTGAATGTAATGATAACCAATCATCATTGAAGAAACGTAAATCAACATTCAAGAAGAAAAAGTCGCAAGGTAAAACTGTGATCATTGGAGCTGTTAATAATGTCTTCCAGTTTAATATTGTCAGTGATAAGATGTTTTATCAATTTGTCTTTCATATCAATTTCTTTTCTGTGATATTTATACTGTGTTAAATAGATAATGTATAAATTTTGTATAGAATTTATTGAAACTAGCATAAAATAATGGTAAAGTGCCAAACAAATATACTTGTATAAAATATAATGTTTGCTTATTTATATATATTTATAATATATTTTATATAAATTTATATCAAATGAAGATAAGAAACTAACAAAATATTATTGATAAAGGTAAGAATTACAATTATTCATTTTCAACATAATTTTATAGTATAAAAAATAATTTATTCATATAATTAACTTGTTTTTTTTTTTAATATTTCAGCATGATGATTAGTTTCTTACTGATTCTAAAACGTGGATCCTTACAATGTTATTCTAACTGCTATTGAAATATCATGTGTACTCTTCAAAAGTTAATGGATAAGGGATAAAAACTACGCAAATAGTGTTCATGTCATTAGCGTTAATGACACAATTCCTTACATTTACGTTGTTTCTATGTAACTGGTAATTAGTGAATTACATTGGCATTACTTGAATAAAAATTAAAATATATAATATACATATATAAAATTTAAGATCTAGAATATACAGTAAAAAACAGAATAAAAGTTCCATAAGATGTAAAAAAAGAATTACAAAAATAATTCATACCTCGATTTTTGCATTTAAAGGTGTATATAGAATGTTTATTTTAAGTTGGTAAATTAGAATATCTCGAGAAATAAGCATTGCATGAAAAGAATGCTCTAAATGTTAAGTTGATAAATCAGAATATCTCGAGAAATAAGCATTGTACGAAAAGAATGCTCCAAATAAACCATTAATATTTTCAAGGGGGCATCTACCTATGTGAAAATTACCCTTTTCTATTGTTATAAAATAACGTAGAATTGAAATCAGCAATAAAATATGGGAGTCCCCATTTGACATTTGAAAGTTGTATCTTTTTCTATTATTTTCATTTTTTTCGTACAACACTTATTTTTCGATATATTCTGAGTTGTTAACACTCATAAAATAAATATCTAGTATAAAATTAAATATTTTCCTTTTATTAAGCTTTAGTCGACTTATTTCAAGTATTTAAATTCAGTATATTAAAATTTTAAATACAGAAGTAATATGGTTTTATATTGAAAATTAACTTGACTCGTAGTTAAATTTGAGTTATCTCGTTTGCTATTATATTATATTATATAAGATCATGTTAATACAACTTTCTTTTGGAAAAACTGACTTAATTTTGCGAAAGAATGTATATTCTATCAATTAAAACTAACAGAATCAAATTCAATTTCGAGTCAAATTAGCCGTCAATGAAAAAATATTATAATAGTTATATTGTTAATACTTATAAAAATTAAATAGCAATTTAAAAAATACTTGAATTTTTTGTTATAGTAGTTTAAAGATCATACTTCAATAAAACAAATTTATGTAATTGTAAATATAAATTCTTATAATATAGAAGAAATATTTGAAGTCTATAAAATCAATATTATGTAATTAATAAAATATGATTTATATTGAACTTTCAGTTTTTTACTATCATATTTTCATATTATAAATATTTATTGTATATAAACGGCAACATTGAGCATGGCTATTCTGAACCTAATTGTTAAATTATTGGTATTAATCTGATCGTTTACATTATCTTGAGTACTTTTATTCTGTTATGATATTTTTATTCTTTTTACGCAGTGATTTCTCATGTATACAATTTTCTAAAAATGTTCTTCTTAGATTCTTGGAACAGCATTTTTGTATCTCATTAGTTTAAATGTTCATCTTCCATTCTATTGTTTTCATTCAACATAGTTTTGTTATAATTAAATAAAAAGTAAACATCTAATAATAATCTTGATTAAAAAAAAAAAAAAAAACTAGACAAAAAGAAAAGAAAATATTTCATACGTTATACGGTATTACAAATCAAAGCATTTTATTTTCAAAGCGTTTAAAATTATAAATGTATAAAAAGTAGTTTCTTGTTGAACAGAATATAATTTAAAACAAATGTATAATATAATAGCTATATAATTATTTATTTTGAAGAAAAGAAAATTTTTCATACGTACAGGTATGCAAATGTAATTTTTGTGAAATTTAATATTTTTACTTTTTAAAGTAAATATTACATATTTCACATATATTTAATTCAATTAAAATTTTTTATACTAGTAATATATACATTATATTTTTATAATATTATACATGACTCACTAAATAATATGTTACTTGTTTATGTTTTTCATGAATTGTGTATTTCAATAAATTTGAATACAATTTTATTTGCAACATTTCAGTTTACATGTATTGTAATTAAAGTAAAATAATTAAAATTTAAATATGTTTTAAAGTAGATTTTTTTTGAATAAATTATCTTTTAAGAGCGAGAAGATATTCTGATGTAACAAACTGAAAAACAAATATTAATTTATATTAACATTAAGATAAAGTAATAATTTGAATATAACACAATAACAACAAAAGAAACGTATCTTTATTAGTGAATTATAAATAAGGTTTAAATTATAAAAATAATTTATTTTTTACGCATTTATTTGCTTAATTAAAAAAGTATAATGATGATGATGACTGTAATGATAATAATTATAATGATGGTAATAACGATGATCATAATCAGAAAGAAAACTATACAGTGTAACGGAGAAAATAAAATAACATTCAAGTACAAATCTTCTTAGGGTATAAACTTGATCTTCCCAGAACTGAGCCAACTATTTCTGGTCCTCATATTTTGTTCAAAATTGTATTTTCGTTCATGTTTTATTTTAAAGAAGATTGATTCTTTTCAATCATGTTTAACAGCATTACTTGCGACAATTTTACATGTTTTTTTAATTATTCTTAAGCTCTTATCTTCAAGTAAAAAAAAATCATTATAAGAAATGTAGAACTGATATTAATTTTGCTTTTAAATAAATTGTTTAATGCAATTGAGAAGTATTTGAAAAATAAAAACAGGGTATTTAAAAAAATAAGTTTATAAAGCATGAGTAGTTATAATAGTTAAACAGCAAAAATAATAAGAAAAAACTAGTAATACAGTAAACATGGAAATATTTTTTCTGATATACGTAAAATATTTTAAAAAGTTGGCCAATGTTTTTCGTAATTTAAATAATATACTTATTAGGGCTACTGGTAATAATTAAATAAATTGTAATTCGTAACATCAAATGAGCTGATCGTCAGCACAGAACAATTGTGTATACTAATCGAATAATTAACAGTAATAATCTGCTTCATTGTATTAATACGAATAATGCATGAAATAAATGAAATGTCTATCATTCGTCTGTTTGATGTTCAGAATAGATACATGCGAGTCATTTTGTAATAAATGACTCAATCAACTTTACCAAAAGATATTGCATGTAAATAGAAAAGTTTGGATTTATAAATTCACCCTTTCGTTAAGGCAGCCTAGCCTGCTCACCTGTGTGCACAATGGGTTCATAAGAGATACATTAACGAATAAAACGACCGTACATTAATATAGAACAAATATTAGCATGTTGATTATAATCAGCACCAGGTACATAGGTCGTCGCGCGGACGCCGATTATAATTGACACCTGTGCATACAGCAATTTGTGCAACCATAAACATCATCCTTAACGAAAGGGCTAATACTAAATTCTAAAGATTTAAAAAACAATTTAACAAAACGCAACTTTTAAAATAAATATTCAACAATACATAGTTTATATATATATTTATAAATGTATGTTTATAAGTGTTTTGATTAAAATCACTTATTACAAAATGACGAAAACATTCACAGACTTTTTTTGTTTTCGTATAAGTATTTGCAAGATTCTGGAACAATTTTTTAATACATAAAGCGATTGGTAGACTATGAAAAGTATAAATATTGCATTAATGTTTATCAATTTTATTTATCATGTACAATTCTAAGGCTCGATTTTAACACACAGTTTTTGATCAATTTGTATTTTTTATTTACCATCCTTTTGTTAATTCAGAAAGTACAATTTATGATATTCAATAAATTGTTTTTTCTTTAATAAAATAATTTTTATTGCTAAATACAATTGTTTATGTAAATGTAATTGTATAATGATATTAAAAAATTCGCATGTGCGTTAATTTAAAAAAGTCGCCATTATAAAAATACAATATTTGTAATATTTGTTATAATATTACAAATATATCTATGAATATAAAAATAAAGATATAAAGTATTTGTACAACTTATGATTTTGTATTTTTTGTTCATTTTCAGTTATATTAAAATAATTCTTTATTTAAGATTAAATTATTATGTAATTATGTTTTTGAATTATTTTATTGCAAAATAAAATTAGTACAACGTTAAAATGTTTACAAATGTGTAATATACAAAGTATTTAAAGATAAAATGGTTTTTAACATAGTAAACATAATATGTCGTTTTACAAATCTTTACTATAAAATGTATTTTATACAAAAGCATTTATTATAAACTTAGCATATAAAAATATTGTATAGAAAAATTATAACAAGGCACTCAAAATCATTTTACGTGGTATAATTAAATAAGATAATTTTAATCCGTATCATTAAGAATTTGCAATTTAAATATATACATATATCTGATATAAAATAAACAAAATTGTTCAATTTTAACTGAAAATGAACAATAACATTGTGCAAAAATATTTTTTCGATTGCATATAATTCTGATTAAATATTTTTTCACTTTTATACAATTTTGTAATTATAATCAATTATAATGAACTATTAAAAATAAATCTTAAAAATGAACAATAACAAAAATTATTTGTACATAAAATGTTTTTACACGTGTGGCACATTTTCTCGGAATAAATATACAAAACTGATTTGAGTAGACCCAAAAAAGGTATAATTTTCTATACAAATATACCCTTGTAGACAATTGTAATTATCTAGAAGTCTGGTTGATGAACAAGAAGTTTTAATTGCACCTTTCTGCGGAGTATATAAGCAAAATATATTAATAATTTAACACTTTAAAATATATTTTAATTTAATACATTGCTATCTTCGGAATTTTTAATCCAAAAATATATTATTTAAATCTTATTCTTCTTTAATTGAGACTTCACCTGATTGTAGTTGGACTTTATTACAAGGGTAAATGCGAACATGCTTTTTATATTTAATAGTTATATTTGAAAGTAAATACAATTAAAGGAATAAGTTAAACAAATACACTATTTACATAACACTTCATATAAATAATAGGACTTTATACAAATTATACTGTAATTTTGCTTAATTGCATATGTGATAAATCATCGTATTTATATATTTAATGACAATTAAAGAATTATTTCAGGTTCTTAAAATTTTAGGTTTCATATTTTTATCTTAATTTTATCAATATTTTTTCAAAATTTTGTCTTGAATATCTTATAAGTCCTATTATGTATATTATCAAATATATATTTTTATTTTCAAATCGCAATTAAATTACATATACTGCAAAATAATGATCATGATTTTAAATAATGTTACTTTCAAATATATTAATAGGTATTTTTACTTTTGTATACAAATTTACAAGTAATCCCCTGAACTATTGTCAAGTTTATTTCAGCTGGCATTTGAGATATCGATGTCAATAGTTTCGTCCTTTAATAATGCTTTTTTATCTTCTTTAATACCTTGTTTTTTACCACCAGCTTTTCTTTTTCCTCTATTTATTACACCATTTTCTTCATCCATCATACGCAAAATTTGCGTCTGATCTGAACTTTCCATAGGTGCAATAGATATGTCTCGAACAGCTCGAAATTTACCGCAATTGTTTAAATGTTCATTTTCTAGCCGGAAGAAATTCCAAATAAATCGTCTGTAACAAAATATAAAATTAAGCTTATAAATATCATTTTAATTAATCAAAACATGAATTGCTTATAATTTTTTACCTAAATACTTCAAGTGGAGCCATAATAGAAGTCATTAAATCAAGAGAAACATAGTTATATTCAACTAAAATATAAGTTACGACCCAAGAAAATCTCAATATTAAATCTTCAATAATTGCGAAATAGTAGAACCCCTGAAAAGTAAAATGTTTCAGTTTATATTTATCAATACATTTCTTTATTGTTTATTTATTAATATACAGTAAAAATATGTCATTATAATTTATAATTGAAATAATATTTAATAAAAAAATTTTCTTACTAATGAAGAATAAACAACTTCTTCGCGTAAAAAGCGATTTTCACCAGCGTTACTGTCGAGAAGACCCCAATCCATCTTGATATCCCAAGTATATGAGTAAATTGAACTTATGAAGCAACTAATTAGCCATATCCACAACCAAGGACTTTCCCATCGACTTTGTGGAACTTATTTTAAAAAGTATAAAAAATAAAATAAAATGATGAATAGCTCAACAGATTATAAATAAAATATATTTAAATAAAAAATTAATTAATCAATGTACCTTCATATTGCTGTCTTAAAACATAAGTAAAAACAACGAGAAAAGTTGTTGAGTATTTTCCAGCATTTACTAAATGTGGAAACGCTTCTTTGGAATCTCGATAACGTCTTACGCACTGTGCAAATCGGAACCAAGCTGGTAAACAACTGACAATAAGTCTTACAATAAGTGAGTCGGTCATACATTGTTTTGAAGCGTCTTCCCCAGCTTCCAACCAGTTACCATTGGTAATGTAGAAGCACGTTAAAAAATGGAAGTCAAGGAAAGCTGTTACTAAACTATTCATCTGATCTGCCAGCCAGAAATCAGCAAAATTGACATAAGCAAATGGCGCTATTATTACTCTCCACTAAAATAAAATACATTTATTAATTATAACAAATTAATTTTATGATATAAAAATTGCAGCAAATTAAACGTTTAATACCATATTATACATGTTAAAATTATTTAATTCAAAATTTAAAATTTTTCTCAAAATGAAATATATACTCACGATGATTCGAAGTAACCAAAATCTGGCTTCGTGTCGAAAAATCTTAAATGGATTCAGAAGAAATGCAAGCATTACTCCGACAAGTCCCAGGGGATTAGCATAAGGTGGTATGTTGAGATTTGTGCTATACAAAAAGCTTAATAAACTAAGCGTCCAAATGACACCAAGAACCGCAGCTAATTCCATTAGATGCTGTTCTGACAAATGATTTCTGGGGTCTAATTCGAATATAAGTACATGATTTACTCCTGAGGATCTCCAACCATAAACATTTACTCCTATTAGAAATACAATTTCTATTAACAACAAAGGGCCTCTGTACAACCGAAATGCTACTTTGAGATTTTCTCCTCCATCATGAAATATTGCTAAAAAGAAGTTCAAATAAATATTCAAATGTATAGATAATTTTGGTAACAAATACATTTTGTAATATCAGTGAAATTTTAAAAACAAATTTAAAATTACTTACCAGAAAGAACTACAGCAATAAATAAAATAATGAAACTCCCTGAGAATAAACCAACTTTAAATGTTGTCCAAGGACTTTGATGTTCTCCAAGAGGCGGTACCCTGAGCCTTTTCATTGCGCGTTGTCTATCACCTCCTTCTAATCCGCTGGTTACTGTAGCTTCTGTTTCTTGAATTAATCTGTCGATATCTTTTGAAGTATAAAAATGAGAAGTTTCTACACATTCTACCCTCCATTTTGAACCAGAGTCTACAGATAATAACTGCAAATTATTTAAGATATTATTTTAGACAA
>JABFOX010001144.1:0-13697 GCA_022817665.1 Axea sp. ZL-2020
GAAATAAATATAAATTGAAATGAAAGTGTTTGAGAATATAACTAAGACTATTATAGTGTGTCACTAATAATTTACTTTTACTACTATCACTTTAAAAGATATTAATGGCTTTGAATATTAACAATACTTATACCTTAGTAGCCAGTTTTTTTATTTAATTTTTTTTTTTTTGTTTTTTTTTTCTGGAATACACAATCTTATTTAATTCTCTGCAAACGTCGCAGCGTATAGTAATCTATTACAAACGTATATACCCAGAATAAAACTGAATAAAACAATATGCGATATTTGCACGATGATCATTGAAAGTCAATCATGTTATACGTTGCCGCAGAACGTGTGTTCCGGGTTCACGTGTTGTGTCTATACATACAACGTGTGTATATATACAGTCTGACTAGAATCAGTCTAAGGAAACTCGAGGCCGGAAGTGTAACAGACGGGTGCAAAAGAAGAAGACAAGAGGAAGAAGGAGCGTGAATTCGCGTTTCCATAAATCAATCGAAGTCCGTGCGATTTTACGCCGCGTAACCCTTAAGTCGCTGAATGGCACCGGGGTTGCCATCCATAAATAAGGATTAACGGCTTATTGCCAATTAGAACCGATATTTCAGCGAATAATGGCCTTATTAAAACGGTCACGTGCGACCTCAGCGCCATCTTCGTGCCTCGCAGCGCGCTTTACGAGCATCTTGTATTAAGATGTCGTGTTTCCACATACATTCATAAATTCTTGTCCCATAATAACGCAGTTCAAAATCGTCTACAAAGTGTTTTAAGATACTCCGTCACGATGCCTCGTTTTTCTCCTTGCCTCCTTCCCTTTTTTACCTTTCCCTATTCCAAGACGTGCGTTCACTCTATATTTTCTTACAATATTCATTCGACCCACGTTCCATCCCGTTTCTCTTTAGTGACGTAGTCGGAATTTTTCACAGAACGATTTTTCTTTAGATGGTTTCAGTACGAATTTTCCCGGTAGAATTTTCACTGAGAAATGTTTAATAAACTGTGCGTTTCGATGGCATTCAATCGAGATTTTTCTCCTTTCAATTTTAAGAATTTTGGCTCGGGTTCTGTGACAGCATCTTTTTCATTGTCTTTATTATTTGAACGAATATTTGCTTTAACAGAGAAAATTTAATATGAGCGAGAAACGAACTGACACGATGGAATTAAGAGAATTATACGACCGACTTTTGACAACAGGTGTTGTCCAAGATGTGAAATTACGTTTTTTGCGACATGCAATTGACAGTTTTTCGGAACGACAAAAAGAACTAAGTGATTGAGTTTTACGTCATTCTAAAGGATGAACTATCTCTTTTTAAAAATAAAATAATGCAATATCAAAAATGCTGCTTTTAATTGAAACATTACATTTGAGCGAAGTGGTGTATTTTAATGCTTGTAATTTCTTCAAATTTTTTCTTAATTTAATTGTTTTATTTTAACACTCTAATTCTTAATTAGTTAAATATATAATATAAAATACCACGAAATGTTATTAATCAAAATTAAAAATAAAACATCTAGAAAAACAACTACATATTGTTATCAAAAATTTAGTCATTTAATAAATTTAATATTTATGTTGTTTATTTTTTAAATTAAATTTCAGAATCAGCTATTACTAAATGAAAATCTTTTAAATTCAAGTCTTTTCAATTCATACATTAAAATCTTTATAAGTTTACATCTTTTAAAAGTACAAAAAAGTGTATTTTTTGTATGACTTTTTGCCTGATAAGGACTTGCGTTATTGTCTGCGATCATAGTCGGACGCTTTTTTGAACTAGTTACCAATCATATCCTAATCTAATTATCATTGTAACTGATCAGATATCTAATCAGATATTTAGGACAACAGACGGAAAACGATGGTCAAATTGAATATAACTATTTTATTTTTATCATTGGAGGAAAATTATCTATAGAGTTAAGTTTTATAAAATGTAATGGTCAACTAAAAATTAAATTATAAAAATAATTGAATTTTCCAGTGCATTAATTATTAATTATTTGAATTCTGTGAAACAAAGTTGAATATCATTTAAACTACAGGAAACGATATAATTATAATAGATATTTATTGTCATAAAATAAGTAAATATATATTTTGTTAAAAATATTGCACTGTGTAATGTTTAAATTATTTGGGTAATATCTTTGATTAATTGTATAATTATATTTTATTATATGTATCATTTACTTTACTAATTCTTTTTATTTTTAATTACATTTATTGTCAGTTCAATTTGCAGTTTATCAGAACAAATATTTAACTTATTTATTATTAATTAAAATAGTTTTAAAGTTAAATCTTTGCTACACGTTTTGTTTTAATCGAAACTTTTTTAACCTTAATGAAAATTAAAATTTTGTAATCATCACTTTCATGTATAATCGTCTAATATTAGATTTTTATCATAATTATTGCTGTATTACTTAAATAAAAATTAAAAATTTTATTTTTAATTGTTAAAGTGCTATCATAGTGAAACTTTTCACTTAATTCAATAACTTTATCTAACAGATTATATATCACGACAGGTTTTATATTTCGACCTTTACTACGATATGATTAAACATTATATACTCTTTCTGAGCAAATTCTGTTACAAAATTAGTGAATTACAATTTTCATTTTATCAACAGTTATAAAGACATCCAAAAAAGTAATAGATCTCTTTTCATTTTCTTCTTGTAATCGTGAATTTCATCCCAGGATAAAATTCACTGAGGATTGTGATTTAAAAAGGAATTTTTTGGATATACACGAATGATACCATTATCATTCCATAACAATGGAAGAACGTATCTGGTGTTAGATGAAAATAACAAAAAGAAGCATTACATTTTCTTATTTGTTAATACAATATATCACTAAAGAATTTTATTCGCCTGGAAAATTAATTTTCCAGACAAACGACGCACAAACAAATGAAATAAGTTAAATGAAAAGTGAATAAATTGAATCACTATACAAATTTGTACCATTATTATGTTTTTCAGAACATATTTTTCATAAAAGAATAAAAACCTCTAATGCATTATATTAGATAATATATCCTGGCATTATTTTCTTACAATTTATACAGTAAATAATTTGAATAATGATTTTTTCACATTGCGACACTTCTGAGATAAGAATTGTTCAATTAACTGAGATGTTATTTTATAAAGATTTCAATACTTTTTATTTTATTAGTGTCTAAATGAACAATTGTATTTGTGTTCGAACGATCTACAATATAACAGTGTTAAATCTTTGACAAAATACGAATTTTCACCGTTAATTATAATATTATATAAAAAGGATCACTCAATATCATAATTTCACTATTTTTAGCTAAAAAATAAAGAAACAATAATATATATTTCAGATTTGTTTCTATTAGTAGATTCAAGTAACATGTCTGAGTTCTAATTAAATTAATCATATCTTGAATGAACTGCCACCATGATAAGAGAAGGAAATGAATATTTTATCTTCATTATGTTATAAAAAGAAAGTCAGTATTTGATTATAAGTCTGTCACTTTCTAATTTATTGTATATCAATTATATTATGTATTAATAAAAATATCGGCGAATGATGAATCTCATTTGATTGAGCAGTGTTATTGAGCGGGTGAAAAAAGAATGATTATTTTCTGCAGAGTGCCATAAATAATTAATTTATTAATTGTAAAGCTGACAAATTTCATTATTTTTAATAACTATTTGAATGTTTATTCTAAAATGGGCACTGAGGAATCTGAAAAATATTTTAATTGAATTACAAATTCATTCAAAAATACTCAAGAGTTATATTTACATTCTTATTAAAAATTACTAAATGAATCATTTCTTTCAATACATTACATATAAACTGCAATTGTTTTCTTTCTCATTCCAGAATGAAACTAATTGTTTTAACCAAAGAAAATTGCACCATTCACTGAAGACAAATAAAACATCGTTAATTTTGTATTTTAATATCAAACGGAGAATTTCACGTATTACAAAAATAGGTTTTTCTTGCTTAACGAAAAATATCTATACTTATTTAATTATTAATCATCATTATTAATTTTGTTGGAAACATTTGAATTTTTATACAAGATACTGTCGTTATATAACACTTGATTTAATAATTTGTAATTTCATAAATTTCAATAATTTCACATCATCGCATTTAGTGGCGTAAAACTGAAACAGGACACAGTGCTATGTTACTTCTTAATTTAATTTGTAGATGAATAATATTTTTCACGCAAATTCACTTTGCGCAGTAATACTACCTTGCCATTAAATTTTGCATGAAATTTTCATTCAATCAGGATATTAGGTCGATTACGTGTGATTTATAATTCGCGATCAATGGAAATATCCCACGACCACATCTGGACGTTTGCCAGTGTTAATTAAATTATAAAGTAAGATTGTCGAGTTTCGTCCACCCGACACACAAGTATAGCATTGGAAGTGTATCATCCTGAGTACCAGCATGAGGCTGTTTTATTTCATATCAACACGAAACAATGTTGATTTTTCTTGGCGGAGTCGGTGGTTTCTATTTTCATCATAATGTTAGACACGCACCCACGAATATCGCGAAACTTGCTATTCTTGGCATCCAGTCACAATGGCTCGACCACTTGGCAACTACTTGCCACTTCAGTGTATTTTGACAAATGCAAACAATTACCAACAATGTTTATTTTAGTTACACTTTACAAAAGTCGAATGTATCACCACAAATACAAATAGTAACGATATTTTCATGATTTAAAACACGGATAAACCGTTTTAATATCGCACTCACTAAAACGTTCAAAAATTATATATGTACATGTATATACATTATTTGTATGTACTGTAACACGCTGTTACTAAACTTCATTTTAAGTTATATTAATTCTGTTCTTTAGCGTAATCCAGATAATACATTAGAATTTCTTGCTTTTTAAAATTATGTTTGTGTTTATATTTCATATAAAAGTTGCATGAATTGTTTTAGTATATTCGAAACGATTAAGGAAGCACTGAACTGCAATTATTTCGTAATAAAATTATTGCGAGTAAAATAATGCAGCATGACAGTGTGTTTTTGTAATTACTTTTAATTATATTTTAATATTAAAATAGTTAGTCGTGCTGGCATTAATAAACAATTGAACTTTCTATTCTACGAGTTAAGCCAAAACTTATTTGTCATGATATTAAACAGAAGTTATGGACGTTAAAAATACACCTGATAATCTGCACGTGATTCAGAATTTCGATCAATCATTTAAAAAAGTCATTTCTAATAAAAAAAAAAAAAAAATGAATTTCGAAAAACCCTCAATGCCAAATAGAAGATAATCGTCGCGCCTCGTCTCTTTTCGATTTCCGTTTCGTCCGCTTTCATACACGATTTGTGATTCAAGTTCCGTAAAAGAAATTCAAAACACAGATTTGAAGTTGGTCATGACAAGCCGCAGAAGGTACCTTTCTATCTCTATTCCCGAAGACGTCGGGAGGACTCGAGTTGAAGCAAACTCTATACAGCTTGCTTTTATGCAATTTCAATTCCGTGATTTATTTTCATCTCATCGGTAGCGAGCTACGATCAATGGTGAGAAAAGTCAAATCCTTGAAAGATTTTTCTTCAACGTGTGCTGCCTTCCTGTTTTTTCCTACCATCCTTCACAATTTGTTTATTCTTTAAAGCCAGCATCGTTTTTCGTAACCTGATATCTCCACGAATTGACATCAATCATTTATTTATCTGCATATCACTTCTGTTTCGTAATTAGTGTTTAACGTCATCCGATCTTAGTTCTTAACACTGTGTATGAGTTTTTGCGATAATCAATAGTTCAGAGTTAGTTTTTCATTTTACTTCATTTCATTAGTCAATAAAAATACAATAACAACAGTAATAAACAATACATTACAACATCGTTTTATTTCAGTGTTAAAACCATTTTCAAAATTCAAAAATAACTTTACCAGTGCTATAAATGAATACCGTGAATCTATTAATGACTATTTCTATTTATTAAGTAAAAAGCAACAAATTTTATTTCACAATAAACAGAATAATAGTTTCGTATCTCATAAAACTGTTAATTTAAATTAAAGAAATGTTTCAGTTTTCTTTTATAGAGTACTTTTTTCTAAATATTTACGGAATAAAATTCCCCTAACTAAATTTACAATAGAATAAGAAAAAAAAAAGCGAGGGTTAAATAAATGAGGTAATCGTACCGGAATCGAAAGTAAAACAGTCGTAAGAGGATGCCACTTTCTACTTTAAACGTTCCGTAATCTAAATGGTTTTGCATAGATTAAAATAAACGGGAGTTGGTCAGCATTTTTAATTTCTAACATACTTTACTTGCCTCTAAATTAATATTATTGTCGTATTCGATGTTTGAAATACGATTATTATGTGGTGATTCGTGCGCTCCCACAATAAGCTCTGTTTTGTTTGGATGATAAAACGAATTAGCTTGATCGAAATTAGATTCTTATCACGCGTTTTCATTCATTGATTTGCAAAGATACTGAGAAATATTATCAACGTATAAAGATTACATAAAATGTCAGTTTGAAGATAAGTAAGGGAGAACGTGTTATCAAATTTTAACTTTATTCAATCCTTTTCTCCTCTCCTCTAGTCACTTTCTTCGCATTCGTCAAAACTTAAACTTATTGACGCAGGTTAACTCGTCCAGGCGACCGAATACGATTCACGAGGTGCCAAGATGGTGGATAACGTGCCCAGAGATCGTTCGGTTGAGATACTCTGGCGAATCTAAATACGCGGGCGTAAACTTTATCTCGTCGTATTAAACTTACGCTTTTACTTTCGTCCTATCAACATCGTTAATTACGCGCTAAAGAAAGTTTGTTTTATCATTTTCATTTGCGAGAGCTTTGAGTTTCAATTAACGATATGCTTTATTGCGTTATACAACGCGATTAATACGACTCCGCTTTTGCTGCGTTTGTTTGAAATTATTTTAATTATTGTATGTCTGTTGTATATTCAGTTTCACTGCTCAATTATTTATTCAAATTTGTTGTAATTTGAACTAATATTACATGAAATTAAATCAAAATTATCTAGAATTATTATACTCACTTTTGATTTGATTTCAAAAATAAAATTAAAACTTTTTATTCATAAAATTAAACATTAATGAGTAATATATTTTGAAGTGTTCATTTATTTTGACAGCTTACGCTAATAGGTGTATATAATTTGTGTACATGGACACACTTTATTTGCATACAGCATTCTCTATAATAATTACTGAAATTATAGACACAAAGAATTTATTTTGGCGTTATATGTTTTTAGTGAAAAATTATATTTAACTTTACTGAAATTAAATGTGATGTGCAATTAAAGGACTAGTTATTTTTCGTACTACACAGCAAAAAAGTGAACGATTTTCGAAATTACAAATATTTTATTGTGAATTAATTTGTATTTCATTTCACGATTCGTTGTTCCTTTTACCATGCTTAATCCCAATCACTGAACATAAAAGAGTAACATGCGTTTGACTGAAATGCCTAAGTCGACGGAATAATATTTTCATGCTTGAAGCCAAATTTATTGGTACTTTATTATTCTAAATTAATGCATCGGTATGCAGAGCTCATCTGAATAATAAAAGTATCATAAAATTATCATTTTAGCTGTTTAAATGTTGCAAAATAAAATGCATTTACACATATCAGCTTGAACTCATTACGCAAAATTAAAATCTTTGAATTCAATAAAACATTCTATTGAAAATGAATGAAGCAACTGAACAAGAAGAGAAGGGAAGAAGACTAAAAAGGAAAAAGAAAAATAATAATATGCAAGATTGAGCTTAATCCTCGTAATACCCTTTCAAGTGTGCCTTCGTGTACTGATGGCTTGGCGTGCGCACCTTATCGATTTTATTGAACTGATGCAATATTTGAACTCTGTAAGACAACCTTTTCACAATGTAACAAGGCATAATGTGTCGAAGTGCAAGAGCGTTATCGAAATTGAAAATGATTTGGATCCTACATCGCGCGCGCGCACGTGCATCGTATTATTCGACGGGGGGTTAACACACTCCTGGGGATAGAAAACTGGGGAACGATAGAGAATAATGCGAACAGACAGATGCAGAATTGAACGGCGCTTTGATCAGCGGACGCCAATATTACAAGGGTCTTACTTTCTGTGCAAAGTGTCGTATTAAATTTCTGCACCCGGCTGCCGTTGCTGTGACAAAAAAAATGAATACATATATGAATGGAGAATGCGTTTGGCACATTCTAACCTTTGTTCCGAAATTATATTCTCCAGGTCTGAAGAACGCGTGGATCAACGTCACGTTGCGTCATCCTGTTGGAATGGGAATTATATTTTCTGTCCAAGGGAACAAGAAACAAATTTTTGCCGAAGAATAAGTTACTCCTCATCAGTGTTATGTCGTGTTATTAGTCCCATCCTGTTAGTTCTGATTTATGTACGGAAAAATATGGTGCTAGGGAAATAACTAAGTTCCATTCCCAAGTTTTCGATAATGCTGTTCAATTATGACAGAAAACGGGTATTATACAAATAAAAAAACGTGCGGATAGCAAAACGTGAAGGATTAAGAATTAAATACAGCGTGAATATTTAAAGTTTATTCCATAGTATCTTTCAGTAATATAGATTGCCCTTTATGAAAACCATTCTTAGTTTAATATCCAATAACTTCTGTTTTCAATGTAACTTTTAGTATTATATTCGATAAATAATTATTACTGGTGCAATAACTTTCTTCTAGGCGCACATGTCAAACAGCATAAGACATTGATTTACTCTCGCATGCAACAATAAAATATTGGTACTCGCTCTTCGTTACGATGTAAAACAAACAATATTGTTGGCTGTAATCGATTTCTGATCCCGTTACGTATTTAAACCTTTCACATTAGAGAAAATGAAATGTAAAACAAATGGTATCTTGATCAACAGTTTTTATCTTCTTGTTCTTCTCGTTCTTCTTCTTGTTCTTCTATTATATATTTATGACGATCAACGTTTAAAGAGTGACAATTTATTTAATTTATTCCAATAGGTGGCATTAAATTTCCTTTGAATTTACAGTCGTTAGCCAAACCATAGCTTCCGAGACAGTGGCTTTTCAATGTTCATTAATTAATTATATACCGTCTTGCGACGGGAGTATTGTTGCGATTTATTGGAGCGCGATGTTGATACGCATCAATGACGGAGAATTTAAGTTTAACTCCATGCTGGAATGCCATTATCGTGAACCACGACGTGACAATGCGCCCGATTTTTACGACCGAAAATTTCAGTTCACGCGCGCAGCAATTAAATACAAGAATTGAAGTTTGATTGAAACCCACCACTCGACGGCTTACGGTTGTATCAATCAAGGTCTTACATGTCCACATGTCGAGTCGAATTTACTGACATAAATATATCATGTCAGAGAAGTTAATTTTCAGTCACGTCAGAATAATTACATTTTAAAATTTCAAGCTAAAAATTATATATAATAGTACCAGTACCAATTCCTCTGCGTCAGTTTTCCATCTAATAAATCAAATATTCAAGCGTAATAAAGAAAAGACAGATATTAAAAGTACGATGAAAGATGCTTGAAAGTAATGCGAACACATTGACAAATAATTTGGTATATCGTTATATTTACTTTTGAATGTTATTTCTTTGCGTATCGATGTCACTACTATCATTTAATATGTTTAGTTACGGCGTCGTATATTTCTAAATATCGTTTTTTTTTGATACGTGTACTTTTTACATTTTAATTTGTTTTGACTACACGTCTTAACGAACATTGATTATTTTAATTTTTTACCTTTGTGTTTCATCAAGATAACTCTGTATCAAAATATTGAGCGAAAAATTTAAAACGTAAATGTTTCTTTGCGTGCTATTCTTACTCATGGTGCATTCAAAATTGTGCATTTGACGATGTTATTGATAAAGCAAATCCGATTGAATGGACGCGCACGAAATATATTTCTACGAAAACTTTATTAAAATACATTAACTCATTAGAATGCAGAAATGCAAATAAAAATGTCGGAACAACTTTATTTTGCTAAGCATGTTTAATTTTGTAATAATGTTTTCATGTTTCATTATTTTCTGTTCTAGGTAAGTTTCAATCAAGCGATCTGGAAGTAACGTTTCTTTGAAGCTGGTGGTACGTAAATAACGTTAGCGTAGTAAAAATGTTCAAATTATAGTCAATTTTAACATGAATTTACGTAATGCGTTTTCATCAAATGTCGTATATTAATTATTCACTTTCTTAAATATATACACGATATTCGTTTTATTGTAATTTTTTCAGTTTAATTCAGTTAAAAATTATACAGCTTCATTTTCATTTATCCACTTTTCATGTAACATCCAACTCGTAAGAACAAGATAAATATAATGACAAGTGTTGTATTGCGAAAGACTTCTCGTAATTTTCATCTTAATTACCCGAGTAAGTGAAGAAGATCTAAAATAATGAGAAGAAATAACACGGACAAGGTGATTATTTAAGTCCAGCGTTTATTATTCATTAGTTACAATTTATTTAACAAATGTTGGAAGAGACAAAGAAAAAAAAATGTAATTGTTACGTAACATATACTTTAAGAAAAACGTTGAAAGTTTCGTTAAAGACAAACCTGAATGCAACCAACGAATAAAGTAACTGAAAAAAAATATATAAAATGCAATGTCATAATCACAAACACACGTGTTGAGCGGTACGAAGCGTTTCTATTCGAATCATTGCCAAAAACGGTCAAACAGAAAACACGATTTCAGTTCTGACGAGGAGAAAGCGTGTCCGTGCGATTTTCGTGGCTTTATCACATAAATTATATATGTTGACGTCTTATCAGCGTATCAAATTATTGCGTGCAAGCGACACCTCGAATATTTTCTTGGGAAATAACTATCCGGCATTAAATGAAGTGAAAAATCGTTTTTCAGCTGTTCGACGCGAAGAATATGATCCTGTTTCTTTGTGATAACGAAACCTATGTTCCATCGCGATCCAATATGTTGGCTTGCCTTTGTTACAACGTCCCTTTGATTCAACGCGTACACGCACAGGAGTCTCTGCGAACGCAGTCTCTTCGTATTGCGACTGGTTTGACATTCGGCATTAAAACATTTTTATTGATCGAATTCCCCATCAACGTGTCGTCAGGTGAATTAATTATTTTCGCACAAAGACCTAATCCCTGGTACTCCTTGCTGACCAAATACTAGTCGTATTTAATAGTTTTAATAGTTTATCAAGCAGCTTCGATGAACAATGAGGTTCCATTAATGTTCGCTTTTGATCGAGGATTCGCGAAGATTTGTCGCGCACGGAAGGGCGTTTTCGAATGTAATTATCGTTCAGGGAGTGCAAGCGCGCGACAGCCCAATTCGGCTTCGCTTGTTATAAACTTTGGCAATCAGGATTACGTAATTAGGTGTTAAATTACTGCTAGAAATGCGGGTCACATGTATCCTGTTACCATAATCGGAAGTCTGGGACTTCTTTTTCCAATTGAGCTGCTATACGTAGTCATATGCGATCGTTTTATTAAAACTTCCGACAGATTTATAATAACCGATTTAAAATTTTGACATTTCTGAACTCTGCTACGTCATCGGTATCAAACTTTTAAACTATTATATTTTTGTAGAGTAACCAAAATTAAATATTTCTTCATTAAATTGTTTTAATTGCACTGAGAGCTTTCATCAATAATAAAGCTCAAACAGAATTAAATGCATAATCAATACATAATTAAAATTGTACTAACTTTTATCACATAGAAATCAATTTCATTCAATGGAATTCTTAGAGAAATTTTAATAAAGCCTTAAAAACACATGGTATTTGGAATAGCAGTCTTATCTGTTGACCGTCGAAGTATCGTCAATAATATATGTTATAATCTGTATCATTTTCATTAAATTTGCACATTTTATACATATCCATTCGTTTATAATCAGTAATTGATACAGCACGCGCTCAAAGTACAAATCATATTAAAAGCAATGTAAAACTAAAAAAAAGCTTATAAAGCAAATACGATAAATGAGTTTGAAAAATTAATATATTAAAAAGGTTTATTTAATAATAAACCATAATGATTTTATAAACATTAATTATGTCGTTGGAATATGCTTTAAAAATATTGCTGTAACTCTTGTTGTTGCGATAGTATTGCGATGAGTAGAATATTAATAACTGGTTTATAAATTTAATTAAAATATTAAAATTTGTTTATAAAATATCTGTTTTTTAAATTACGGTTGTTTTAAAATTCCAGTGAAATAGATCCCATATATTACAAATTACGTTTAGTTAGCGAATCGTAATATTAAATGAATTCGTTAATTACTGTTCTTTTACTAAAAGAATATTACATTAATTATTAATTAATTATCAAGCTAGATAAATTAACGTCGCAAAACCAAAATAAAAGTTATTTGGAAAATCGTAGTAGATACAAAACCTGAAATTATAGAGTGAAAATTAATGTTAAAAAGACATTTATTCACATTGAAACTAGGAAAGCACTGTTTTGACTTACCCGTGTTATTGAAGTAAATGTAATATAATGATTTTCAACAATGTTAACAATATGTATGTAATACGAGCATCTTTGAGATATAATACAAATTTAACGTAAAATGTTATGTATAAACATAATATAATTGTTTAACTTATTGCAGTGCAATATCTATTACATTAAAATACTGCAGTATTATGTTACGCGAAAAACAAAGTTTACAAGTCTCACAGATATAAAACCCAATGATATAATACATTTAAAAAATGAATAAAAGACAATGATATAAGGTAGGGTTAATAATAATGAGGGTTTGGTACACATTTTTATTTGAGGCAAGTTTGTTTATCAAGTACTGGTTAAATATTTTGCTTTTCATATTACTTTTGACTTAAACCATTAAATAAAATAACTCCTGAAATCAGTCACCGCTTTAATTCAGTCATCCAAGAACAATCGCGTGTTAAAAACTTAGTTCATTTATTTGAGATAATCCAAGTCGTTCAGTTAACTAACAACTGATAGCTTAGAATCGAAGTCCAATTTCTCTACATCTTCCAAGTTTTGTACCTTGCGAAACCCCAAGCGTGACCATTTTTCGTGAATATTTCACGCGGAGGAAATACGTTGAAGAGGAAAAGTGAGATTGAAGAGATATTCAAGGGTGAATATGTATCAAGGTCCTAGAGTGAATGTTAGGGCGGTGCAAGTGGATAGGGAGTGTAATAGGGAAGAAGTCAGAGGTGGCGTAAACGACAAAGATGGAAGAACAAAGAATGAGAAAATTAAAAAGTGGCGGGAGCTACGATATAAACGCCTCAGAAGCTTTTAGAAGCTTCCTTGGTTTTGCCACGCCTGAATTGCCCCCTGCGGCCCTCCATCCTCCGGATGCGCCATACCTCTATTCACTTTTCTTCATTATTTCGTTATCTTCATCTTTCTTTGCACAATTTTTGCATTTTCAATCCTTCCTAGCTCATTATTCGGATCTGTTCAATATTTTTATTGTTCAAGTCAAATAATAAATAATCGCGCTCCATAAACGATGACAATTAGAAGAAATTTCGTATGGTTGATATGTTGGATAAACAAGATAGTGTTGAATCGGA
>JABFOX010001145.1:0-13695 GCA_022817665.1 Axea sp. ZL-2020
ATTAAGTTTACCGGCAAAGACTTGACCGTGTAAGAAATTCCATCACGAAATTGTGATCACTTCCGATTAATTGCAAATAGGACGATTACGATGCAGTTTTCTTTTCCCGCGCAACGTGAATGTGTTATTTTCTGCACAAAAATTCCTACAAAATTATTATGTTTCCTCTTTGCTTCTCCTTTTTTATTTTTCACAAAATTATCACAAGTAACATCGTAATTCTCATGATGACGCAATACATCTTACTTTCTTCCTTATCAGAAAAAAAGTAAAACCAAGAATTATTTATTTCATTAGTATTTTTTATTTAAATCATTCATTGATCATTTATTTATTACACTTTCGTTAATTTAAATTAGTTTTTCCTCTTATTGTAATTCAGAAAAAACATTTTTTTATTAAAACAACTTCTAATGTAACTTCTTTTTTGCATATTAAAAAAAAAAATTAAACAATCACGTATTACCTAAAAAAATTATTATAAAATGTTCACCGTGATAAATTAGTTACAATGATATAGAAACTAAGAGTGGCGCGCAGAATTAATATGAAAATCTATATGTAAAGGATACTCGTGTATCCATGAGTGTTTGGAGTTATTAATGTCGGGTTGCGCCATTACACGTATCTATGATATTACAACGTAGTTTGCATGCAAATTTTGCCGTGCCAATCTTATTTGAAAAATTCCGCGTTCCTTTGGCTGCAGGATCGTCTGCATTACAACGAACTCGCGCACCTGTGTTGTTTACTCACGAGGTGTCTTCTGCTCCATTCATGCGTAACCACTTCATCGATACGTATTTCGAAAATTATCATAATTCGGTCACACTCCTTTGAGCTTGCCACGAGCAAATTCGTGACATTTAGTCGATAATTTGCATAGCTACCTTTTTATGTTTACAATGCGACACGAGCGGTGAGAATGACGTACAACAAATTTTCCTGGAAAACAAATCGTAAAATGTGTCATTTGCTTAATGAATGGGATTATACATTCAAATATACACAGTTTGTTGTTTTATTTGTCAGACAAATATATTTTACTTAATGATTATCATTTTTATTAATCTTTCGTTGAACGGAAACCATCCTTGCTTTTATTATTATAAATGTTCATAATGAATTATTAGTTTGATTTTCAAACGCACATAGGCAGCTTGAATAATAAAATGATAAATTAATGGATAATCTCATAGGCAACAAATGTATTATTCTGTGGCTAATGAAGTCTTTTCCATTGTACAGACAACGCATATGACAAACATTGCTACTGATTTTGCAAACTAAGAGCAAACTGTTAGGAACGAGGCGCGCGCTGCAGGTCAGACGTTAATTGGAAGCGCAATGTAGCGCATTGTGAAAGGCCGTCCGGGACCCCCGATTAGCTTAATCGCAGACCCATATTGTCATTCCCTATTAGATTAGAGGGGTTCCGTACATGATATTACCATCGTTCTCATAATGCACATGTACCTATTATTAACCGTACTCATGTTCCGTTTAAATTATTTGACTATACAAATGTACTGCTTAATATTATCTAATCTGCTTTCCGCAATCTGCGAGCTCTACCTAAATAGACGCGCCCGATGTTTCACGATTAATTAAACGAATTGGTTGCGTGGTTTAAATTGTTTATTGTGGAAAATGGCCGTTGATTGAAAAGCAAGAGACAAGAGCCGGAAAAGTTCATTGAACAAATGGCTCGCTTAAGTTCAGTTTCGGCAGGTCACAAACTGAAGTAAATCATTTGGATTCGTGTGACGTTTTTTGCTCGTTACACCTAGGTATTTAATTTATGTGCAAAGTCTAATTAAGAAGTGCAAACATTATTCAATCTGATATATAATACTTGTTATGATTAAATCATTAATAAACTAAACAAACCATTTATTTGGATAAACTTCTAAGTATGAAATTCATAGCAATGCTCCATAATATTGTTAATCTCGCGTGACACCATAAGTATCGCACGATTCCACGAAAACCCATCATACAGACAGCGGGAGCTCTCGAGATGATGTATGTACAAGAGATGCATCCCATAAACAGAGAAGCGGACTCGCACGGATCGCGCTTTCTGAGAAAATGTAGCCGGCTAGTTTGCAAACAGGAGCGTTATAGACTCGACCGTTGCACTTCTTCGGGCGCCTCTTCGAGGTAATTGAATAACCGATAACAGAACTGTCGTGTGTGGAGAGAGAGAGAGAGAGAGAAACTTTGCTTTGGCGAAAAACCACGTTTTTTCCAGTCTTTTGACTGGCGCTTCGCCATCTCCTAGCCCGAAGGTTATTGCGAAAAGGAAAAAAAATATACCAAGCACATTTTGTGAATCTCAAACTTTCCACAATATTTAGATTCTCAATAATGAAATCAAACTTAATTATTTTCGAATTTTGAACTTTGTGATAGAACATTCAGAACAATTTTAATAATTATAATTACAGATAAATAAAACACATTAAATTGAAAAATTACTTCGATGGATATTCGAAATAAGTGTTACATGGCTTATTATTAAATCAAATGGAAAGCACTTGAACGAGTGAACGAGCAAAAGTGCTCAAAGTAAACGTTTGTGTTCCACAACTAAACGGACTTTTAAAAAATTGCGTTTGATTTAAAACTGTTTTAAATACTCTTTTTCTCGTTTTGTTCACTCTTTGTAATTAACTCGAATATTTAATTTGATTTCTGCAGCGTTACAGATGCATAAAAAATTTCAACATGATAGCCGTACGACAGAACGCGATTAACAGTTGCGTAACTTCCGTTATTTAATTTGTTGCAATTATTTTTCTTGTCATCATCCTATTTCAGCAGAAAAGCATATTATTTATATGTGTAAACAGTAATTGAACTGATTTTTTGCACTGATCTAAAGTATAAACAAAATCGGTATTAATAATTCAGTCATTTGTATAAAAAGTTTTCAAAATGTAAAATATTTCATTCATTATAAAATGTTAGACATTTCATTACTCTTATGCAGTCATTTAAACGTTTACAAATTGATGTTCATATACACGTGGCGTCATGCACTCAACAAAAATTATTTATGTGAATTCAAAAAATTTTTTGAAGTAAATAAAAATTTAACAGAACAAGTAAATTTTAAACAAATGGTTTTCTGTGATATAATTACATTTTTTTTACTGAAAAAATATTTAACTGAGTTATACAAATTTCGAGAATATACATAATGTAGGAACACTTTATAAAAACAATATATTTCCATAGCTATTAACATCAGTATTGGTGTTTAATTATCTTATGCAGTGACTAAATATTGACTTATTGCAGAGCATATATAAATTGTATATATACAGTATTCATGAAACAAACCTTTCGAAATGTGTATAAAAACATTTATCCATAATATTAATAAAAAATATTTATCGATTCAGAAAGAATTTGTGTTAAATCCACTCATGTATAGAGAATATAACTCAGTCTAGATATAATTCAATCTCAAAATAACTCAATCGCAGTGTCCTTAATAAAAAGGAACAAAAGATTGCTAGCTGTACTTACCTCATATGATATTAACAATTTTTTTACCTCGCTTACTGGATAGATTACTCATGCATGTTTTATGCATGTTCTGCGTAATTTTTATGGCTACATAACTATATGTATGTTTATGATTTATAATCCTGAATAAAATAAAAAGAGTTTTCATGTCAACCTTCAGTTAACAGTGGTTGATAATTGTTGAAAAAATTTAATGAAAAAATGATTTAATTAAATGATATTCATTTGTAAAGTCAAACTCAAATATACACATTTAATAATAGTAAAAATTAATGAATTCAATAATTTTTGTAATTTTTGCAGTTAATATTTTAATGGTAATTTTTTTAAATATACAAGATTAACTTAAATGCAGTGCATTTAGATAGATTTGTACATTACCGTAATGCATTGTTTATAGAGCTCTTATAATAATTTTTAAAGTGATATAAATTTTTATAAATTTGAAATTATTTCTTTATGTTACGAAACATTTTGCACGTATTTTATAACTGGAAATTATTAAAATACTTATTTTTACAACTCATTCTCGAATTTGAATCTAAAGCAATTTGCTACAATCAAGATTTGTCCATTTATTCTTATTATTGTAGCAATATATTAATGTAACATAATAATTTTATGCAATCATGGAAAAAGTACATTTATAAGAAATGTTGAAATATTCTTGAATAACGAAGTACCATTGTACATTGATTTTATAACATATATTATAGTTTTATATAATAACACTTTTACTGATTCCATATTTTGCATCATTTGTTGTAATTATTAATCCTTTGTACTCTAGTTCGTAGCACGAACTTGTTTTTTTCTCTTTTTTTTAAATGAACCCGTCGATTTGTCAATCTCTATTATTTGACTGGTACATTTTTTTTGCGTCTCGCCAAGCATTGTTTAGCATTTCCTTGCTACCCCATGAAAATAACTGCATCACGAAAAATCCATTCGACGCTAAGTCGTAGAGCGCCTTCCACCTTCGATTTATATTCAGAAGCGTCATTTCGCTCGACATGTATGGGAATCCTTTTTTGTCCGCAGCATTTGAATTTGCGTGCGTGCGAGAGAATCCAATCGCGTTCACGGTCTTCGCGAAAAGCCGTCGTCGTGTAGAGTTTTTGGCTTGTCGCTTCTCGAGTTGTCGGTCGAGAAACGCGCCACGCGTTGTCAAGGCGGTTATTGCGTTTCTCGCGGCGCACACTCGTCGCCTCGTTTTCATGGTTTGTTTGCCGCTTATTCCCGCCGACGAATCCACTTTGCACCAAAAAATGTTCGTCGTCGTACCGCATCATTTCGCACTCCCTCGCCACTGGACTGGAACCCCCCTGACAGTCCCGAAAAACGCAATATCCCCCGACTTCCTTCCACTACGTCGATCTCGCTGAGTCGCCTTTTCAACGCGAATCTAATCAACGGATTGCGCTTTCGTGAAATCCATGCCACAATGGCAGTGCCGACTTGTGACACGCGTCGACACGAGTCGCCGCGTTTTATTGGGAATGGATATACGATTTATCGTGAATAATGTATCACGATGTGTATGAATTATTTCAAAATTAAGCAACTAATAAATGAATTACTATGAAATTAATAATTGTTTGTTTTAAGAAAATTGCCTACAAAATATCTATTCATTTGTATGAAACCATCAAGCAATTTAGATATACTTCATATCTTTTCACAAAGTAATGTTTTTAAAGAAGACAAATGACATGTGAGAACAAAAGATAAATTTATTACAACTAAATTAAGGAAAACTGTTTACATAAAAATACAGATTAAATCTTTGGCGCGAATATTAGTTACTTATAATAATGTAAACAAAACTTTGAGCGTTTAATATACCAATATTATATATTGAGTATTGACTTATGTAAAAAATACATAAAACATTGAGTGCGAATAATTGTTTGCATTAAAAAGTGAATAAAACTTTAAGCGCAACTTATGTTATATTAAGAGTAAACTTTAAGAGCTTATTTATGTAGGAATGCTTAAAATGCTTAATATACTTTTTTACATTTTTGATTAAAATTCGATTTTTTCAAACCGGTGAAAAACGTGATAAAGAAAGGATAAAAATGGGTAAATAAAATTTGATCAATGTGAACAACTTTTTGCGTTATTGACACGGTTATTTTTATGCGTGAGAAAGGGTGTAAAAAGAGAATTTTTAGCGAACGACACTCTCATGTTTTTATGATTTTGATGGGGTGTTTTGATTTATGGCAATTTTTCGGCAGAACTTCGGAGTACTTTCCGGGAAGGTGAATCGTCTAGTGTTGGTGATGAATAGGGAGAAATCCTAATGTTCTTCGGCAGTTTTTGGGGAGAGAAAAAAATCTGTCGGTATGATATATTTAGTGTGTTTAGAAATCGAGAAGAATTACCAGCCTTGTCGCGAGAGAGATTGATGTGGGAGTTTTTATTACAGACAAATTTTTTACGTACCAATATAACTAAATTTCATCTTATTTATGTTTGTATAAAGTTTCATCTAAAGAAATATACAGTATATTTGAAATTAATTTTCCAACCACATGTATAAATAATAATGGGCAAGTTTTATAAATTTTTTATCTTTCGGTTTTGAATAAAATTTTGAAATGTGACATATATTATTTTTGTATCCGCGGTGACAGAATGATAGACACTCAAGCTCAATTTTTATAAAAATAGGTGCATGAGAAGTACAATACAAAAATAGGAAATAAAAGTATTGATGTTGTAAGATTTTAAAATTTTATTTATGTATAAAGATTCAATTTTCCGAGATTTATGAAAAGAATGTTAAAATGAGAAATTACGGGATGTTTTTTAAAAAAAGCTAGATTAGTTTTATTTAAACCGTACACCACTGGTAGGATTCATTTAACTTAATTTTTAATAATTTTGTAGCAGGGTTAATTGTCTGTATTTATGGAAAAAATCGAGTGTAAAAATTATTGATGCATCATTCGAAAGAAAATATTTTATTTAAATCAAATAAGTAAACCATAACAATGCGTGGCACTAAACAAGCATTGTGCACTCGTTTACTACAATATGCCGAAAATTCATGAACAGTCTTAATTAAAGTTGACCAACAAACCAAAGCTATCCGTGACACAAGTTTTCTTAGAGGTAAGAGCAACTTGCAGTCAGACGGCTTCTCATTTATTTCAAACTGAAGTCCTCCATCGAGCCCTTTTTCACGAACAGCTCGCTCACCCCTCGGATATGAATAGCGTTCAAAGGCGTTGGCCGTCGCCGGCGCCCAAGAAAATGATGGGCAGGCTTCTCAGTGGGCGAGCCGAGTAAACATGCGGGATTATTAAACCTCCTGTACAGGGGACGTTCCGTCTTTGATTGGCCCCCTCGTAATGGGAATTTTCGACTAGATGAAGCCTCGTCTTTCCTCGACCGTGAATGCGATTGACGCTCTGTTTAGCGTCAGTTTTATATGTTCGCATCAAAATCTTTCTTCTTATGTTGTTGAAGTTAGAATAACAATATGTCGGAATAATTTTGTCGAAAAATATACAAGTTATGGCCAATTTAGTTGGATGGACAAAATTTAACAATTTGTATAATTAAAAAAATTGAGTTACTAAATTTAAATAATTATTTAATTATTATATAATTTCTAAATTTAAAAAACTTCATACTATGAGTAGTAAGTTACTAATAGTTTTGACTCTTTAAAAAAAAAAAAAGTTCAAATATCAAATTGTTTAATTTAGACGTTTCTGTAACTGTAGCAATTAAACACATTAAAATTGTCAAATTAAACAAATAGTTATTAGAAATTTTAATACTATACATTGATTGTGAAAGTTGTTAAAATTATTGAAAGCAATTGAGCTGATTAAAACTCTAAAATATTAAATTTAAAAATGCAAACTTTCACATAAATAATCTTTTCATGGAGTACATGTTGAATATTGAATATCTTATAAATAAATTGTTAATGAAATAGTAATAAAATAAATTATAATTCTTAGAATGAAATTTTCAATTTTTTATTGGCAGAAGAATTAAATCATAAAAAATCGTAACAATTAACATTTTAATATTTTCATCAAATGTGTATGCCTTTGTAAAATTAATAATTAATTAGTGTGCAGTTTGAAATATCGTTTTTTAACAAAATAAATGATTATATATATATATAATAAAATAAATGTGTATATACAGGTTATTAAGGACCTTTAATACATATATATTTAACATAACACAAAAGTTTGGTCTCGTTCAAAGAATCTATACGTTCTTTAATTACCAACGCATAAAAAAATGACAAAATATGAAAACAAAAAATTTTTGTCATTCAATTAGCGTGAAGTGGAATTAGTTGGGATAAATAATTGCAGCTTTTACGCGGATTAAAGTGACTGCTTAAAAAATAGAAGGTGAATTGGACAACGGGTTGTGTCTCGACTCTTAATCCATTAGGAACAACTTTGCTTTTTGCAAATATTCACAACATAAATCCACAAATACAAGACGACGAAGCCATCCATCAGTTGCGCGAACACATATTGGCGTGTTTTCACGTGTAACCTTTGATTAATGTAAATGAATAAACAGAATTAAAAGCGAAAATTCATCCGTTATCACAAATTAGGAGATAAATTTTCGCTGCGTTCGCGTTTGGCTAATTCGAAAAACTTTATTTTCTTAATCCATAAATATTTTATTCGCGTGATTCGAAGAGAAAGGCGATAAACACGAAGCCAAAGTAGCATAATCTTAGATGCTATCTATCGAGAAGCGCTAAATAATTCACATGCAATTTACAGGGAGCTTGACTTTTTGCCGTGGTCGTAATTAAAAAAAGTTTTATCGATGTTCGCAACGCGCGCATTAAAAATAATGAATTATGTACGATGTCGTAACATGCCGCAATAAGGACGATAATAAATCGCGCAAAAAAGATCGAGATGACAGTCGTGTTTACACGAATGAAGAAATCCACTTTTCCTTCAGAATATAAATGAGCGATTCGAACGAAACAAGTGGGGAGCTTCGATTTAATCCTGTGCTGAGCACGCTTCGCTTCTCAAGCTCCGCGTAATGAATCAAGTTATTAATTGCATAACGTGAAAACACTTTTTCCACGACATAACTTTGATGTGAGAATTTGGGTTCCTTCGGTCACAAACGAAACGAAAATATTACGTTTTCATTTCCGCTGCAATGAATTCTCCTTTATTAAAGTTCTGCGATCAAAGAAATTGAAGTATTCATTTGCAGATTCGAAACCCTTCAAATGAAATTCAAATCGATTTCAATAATTTATTCATATCTTTATTACTGAGTATCAAATATTTCTCGTAATTAAGTTTCATTAAAGAAATGGTTTTTTAATTGTACCTTTTTCATTTTTTTTCAGGTAAGTGTTATTTTTGCAGCCCAAGATCGTGAGTAATAAATTTTTTTTGTGTTGATGAATAACCTTTATGAAATTTAAAATTAAATATTATGTCAAATTTGATATAAAGTTTTATATAAAAAATGTCAGTTATTTATTGTATAAAAATTATTTTACATGCTTCGTATGTAAATAAAATACGATTAGATTGGACATTACAACTGACAGTAAACTTGATATTAAAAATAAATAATATTTAATATAAATATTAAATATTTTTAATGTTTGTTTTAATATAAGTATCTCATATTATGCTTAAATGTTATATTATAAATCGATTTTTGCTTGTTTTTATAATTTATCACTGTCATAATGCATTAATATCAAACTGTAATAAAATTATAAAATCCATTCTTTTTAAATATCATAATTGAAAATAAAAATAATAAAACTATGCATTGCTTTACATGACAAATAATTAAAATTGTAATTAAGTAAATAAAATTTAATACATTGTTTTAACAAAATAAATCACTTACATTAGAAAATAAATGATTAAAATGATAAAAATTAAAACATATTACACCAATTATGTTACACCATTTAAATGAAATTTCCACATTCTTCGTGCAAAATTGCATATTGAAACTGTAATTTTCATTCGAGATAAGATCGAGTTGATTTTATTTGGCGAATAACGATGATCAGAATTGAAAATTAATGAGAATCTAAGCGCGGCATTTTTGAAAATGAAACCCGTTCCCTCGCAATACATCGAATCCATCTCACGCAGGTGTTCGAACCACGCGACGCCTGTAACTGAGGTACACACTTTATGCTAAATGCCCATACTCGTGTGTGGGCGTACTGTAATTAACAAGCTGTCGCTCAACAAGACCACCCATTGCTCCAAATACGATACCAAATGGATACTGATTGCTTGACTTATCTCTGTTGTTCAGATTCAGCACGAATGCATTTGCCTGCGACATAAATTGCAGCTCTCTGTGTATCACGACATTCCATTTATTTTATGTCCTCTGACAATTTTAATTTTGCATAAATTTAAAAATCTCAGATTTATACGATACTGAATTAATATTTCGAACCATAGTATTCATACCTAAGTTGATAATGAAAATCGGAAATTTCCCAGGAAGATCATTAGTTTGATACATCCAATTTAATCGTGTGATGAATAAGAGATAATTCATAATTTATTATATAATCAATTAACAGTTTATAACAGTTGAAATAACTTTATCCAATTTATATATAAAATAATAATTCTATTTGAAATTAATGTCAATTCAATTTGGATATTTGTAAAAATTCTGCTCGCCTCTAAAAAAATATATATCGAAGAAACAGCTGAAAATAAAATGACTAATGTATTTATCACAAATTCAATGTTTTCTAATTCTGAAATCAATGATTGATTTCGTGTTTTTTAAATTTATCACTGAAATGCATCTTTCGTGTCTGGCTATAATAAAAGAAAAAATTTCGTCTCTGCGACACATTTCGCTTCCACTAAAACATTAGCGATGTCTACAATGATCTATGTATATATATATAGTATATATATGGCAGACAGCGAAGCATATCAAAGTGCGACATCATTCGGCAAGTTTTCGTGACGGAGAGTTAATTCTTCAGCGCACCGCACGTGGAGAAAGTCCTGTTGCGGCGCAATCAAGTTTCTCGGGTGTCTGCTGATTGACTAAATTTGTACTCAAAATAGTTTAATGAATCGGATTGACGGGTCGAAAACTGAGATGCGGAGGAACAAGTGAACTCGACAGACGCTTAGATCGATATGCTTAAACATCAATTTTCTTTCTTTATCGAACCATCTAATTAATGATGCAATGGACCACAATATAACAGATGTGAATGTTATATTTAACTCTTCAATTTATCGATTAAACTTTTAACAAACACAAATATTTAAAATAATAATAATTTGTAACATGTATGATAAAAAAAAACATTAATTATTGCAACTTAAATATTTTTAATACATTTAATAAATCAATTATTGGAAAAGGTTCGAATTTCATCAATTTTATATAGAAGATAAATTAAAGTGAACCTTTGATTTTATAAACATTATTTTTATTATACTTCAATTACTAATTGGTTATAATTTATTATACTTCAATTACTAATTGATTATTATTGCGTAATCTAAATTATGTGAATACGACTTACATTTGAAAACTTTGATTTGAAATGTAAATTTTTCGTATTCCTCTTAATTGACCATTTTTAGTCCCTGAGCAAAAAATTAAATATATACATTAAACTAAATTTTTTTTAAATGCTATAAAAAGAATAATATAATCCCTATTGACATATAAATCGTAATCATTAAAGTAATTTTGCATCAGATGTTCGTAGCGAGAATCCTGGCTTAACGTGATTTTCGCGGCGACTATCTGATAAAGCGGATAATGCAACGGAGGGTCTAATTGCAGCAAGGCTAAAATCCAAAAAGCATGATTTATGAACCCTCGTGTATGCCAGTAAACGTAATGGCAACGGGGCAAGAGAAGGGAGATTTTCGGCGGGTTTCCGAAGGTTTCCACGGCATTGAAACATGGAAGACACGTGGCGCAAAAAATTAGAACGAATAGGTTATTCATTTCATTTCATAACCAGTGTTTACCATCACCTCTATCATTCACACTTGAATCGTAAAATTCTTATATGCATTCGTAATAAATGACAAGAGAAAATGAAATAATAATGCGTACGAAATACCAAGGATTTATTACTGGTCTGTGAAATAATAGTGATTACTTTCATTACGATATTTGATATGGCGCCCTTAACTTTTGACGGATAGGGGGCATAAATTTATATTTCAATGACGAATTTTGTTAATATAAATGACTAATTTTAGAAAATTAACTAAGAGTCAATTATAAATTATTTTCCACATATTTAGTTTAAAAATAAAACCTGATTGTTAATTTTTGAACCATTTAAATGTTATTAAAGAAAACTGTAAATTTATTATATATAATAAAAATTGTAATGTTTATTTATTTCTTCATAAATTACGTAAAACGTGATTTTAAATAAAATTGAATATATCATATCAAAGGACAATTGATAGCTAATAAATAATAACTAAACATTATTAATTAAATGTAATACAAAAATAAAATTTAGATTTAAATAATTCAGTGGTACATTTGAAATTAGTTTATTGTCATAATCCAACGCAAAAGGGTTTATGTAAATACAAATTTTGTCAAAATTTGATACTGAATAAGACTACATTTTTTATCGGTAATAAAAATTATATTGAATATTAAGTTATATATGATATATATAGATGCTTCAGAATCGCATATAATATTTGATAATGGTAAATTAATTATCTAGATGCTCGCGAATTTTATTTTTTTGTAGACTGAAAATTTAGAATTCTGCAAGTTTACAAGATTTCACATTCATAAACTGAATTATGTTTTATTAAACATTCTTTTTACTAAATCCAGTAATATTATCGAAGCTTCGACTACAAATTATATTAGTCATATGTATATACAAACTGAAAAGTCGTATTATACTTTATTATATGTTTAAAATTTCAGTAAGAGTTTTTAATAAAGCACAATTCGGATGCACAAAAATAGTTTTTATTTAGTTTCTAAAGTTATATGTATGAAATTTCAAGTGGTGAATTTGAACGAATAAAATTTGGATATTGTTTCGACATTATATAACTAAATATAATATTCCAGATAAAATAATTGATTTTGGTTTACAAAATAATACCTATATTATGCATAAAATTTATGATCAATTTTATGGAAATTAAATGTGACTTAATTTAAATTCTTTGACATTCAATGTTTAAAACTCGATTTTAAAAAATCTTTACAAAAGAATTAAAATCGATGGTATTTTTGTATATTAAATATAACATTAAATTAATAAAAAAGAAATTTTAAACCATTTTTAAATATATTTTTAAATTATTCAAAGTACATTACTGTACTTTTTAATGTGAATGATATAAAATTAATGAATAATAATAGATTTTCCTATAAATTATTACAAATATTTAAAGTTCCATTTCATTATAAATATTTTCTTTATACACGAAGAAAATATTATGCTTAAACTGGTCCAATACCAAACCTGAAATTATGCATCTTTTAATGTTTAATATTTAATTCACATAAATTTGATTGAATGAAACATGAAGTAACGTATGGAGTCTAATATCAGACTTGATATTTAAGATCTTAGACTTAAAACTATGTAATATTTTGAATAAATATATAATATTCGATACAAAGAACATTTTTTAACAATAAATTTAATATTAAGTTTTACAAGAAGTTTAATATTTAATTCAATTTTAGATTTATAATCTGTAGTAATTTATTTTTATTGAATTATACACTTATAATAAATTGTATATAAAATTCACAATATATCTTGTACCAAATACCAAATATTACATAATATTTAGTGTAAGTTTTTTTTTTTTTTTTGACGGGGTAGTTGTAATATGTACAAATTTCCTGAAAATGTAATCATTCCTCATTCACATATTAGTCGAGACCCTCGAATTGATACATTAAACTACCAAATATTTACGCGAGTAAAGAAATTTGTCATTTTTATAATCGAAAATGATTTTTATGAAACATAGCGCATTGTGTAGGAAAGTCGAGATTCGTTTTCCCACGTTCAAAAGTACGATGCAACTCGCGGCTTTTGTGTCCACACGAGATTACGCGAGTGCGGCCTAACCGGGTGTGCATATTGTATGCGATGCG
>JABFOX010001146.1:0-13691 GCA_022817665.1 Axea sp. ZL-2020
TTGCTTTACGGTTAAGGATACAGTAGTCATTACGACTTTTAATGCAGTAAATGAAATTGTTTTAAATAATAATTTACAATAAGTATTTTAATTTAAGCAATATGTGTCATTGTACTGTTGTATTATATTTCAAATTATTTATTATATATAATTATTTAAAAATTTTATAAATAAATTTTGTACATTAAAATAATATATGTATAAACCATACATAATAATAATAATATTTAGAAATAAATAAAACTATAATTTAGTGTAATGGAACACGCTTGCATAAAGCTATTTTGTTGATTTCGCAGTAGCAATATATGCAATTTAAACATTATTGTAAATATTATAATAATCTATCTTAATTTGATATCTCTGCATTAAATTGCCATAATTGTTTGCAAATGTATTATTTAGTAGAAATCAGTACTATAAACTGAAACCTTCTTTTAGAATATTTAAAAATCAAAATTTGCAGAAACTATATATAGAATAATAACCAAAGAAAATGCATACTTCATTAAAATCAAGATTAAAAGTGGTTAAATATCCATAGTGAAAAATACTTAAATTTTTAGTTAAATTTGTTTAAATTAATACAGACTTAGCATTAATATTATAATTGATTAAACGATTACTTCATTCTATTAAATAATACCAAGGTTATACGAATCACATGATATTAAATTACAGAATGTAAGTATGCAATAGAACAACAAAATTATCTGTAAATACACTTATAAAATATCAAATTGTAGTTAGAAAATGATTTAATTACTCGACGGAATCAAATTATCCTTATTTTGATTGTAAAATCTGGATGAAGACCGTAAAGGAGCATCACAATATGATTTGTATTTTTTATTAATGTTTATTCCGAATGAAATATTATTAAATTAATTCAATTATTTATATTTATTTATTTTATTTCATATTTATTTATTTATAATTATTATTTTTTATTATTTATTCTTTTATTTCATACATAATCAATCTAAGTGAAACTGCTAATCCTTTTGCAAATAGGATATCTTACGTCAAATAATTCTGCAGTGACATACTTATTCTCATCAAGTTTTTTTACCATAGATTACTGAAATAAATCGCATATGATCATAATTCCCGTAAGAATTGAAAAAAATAAATCCAAATTATCATTACTTATCAATAAGAGTTACTTTGTAATTTTCCTGTCAGTTGTATGTACAACGCAGCCGTACAGAGTATTGTGAAATAATTTTTTTTTCTTTATTCTTATTTGTATAGTTGTTCAAACATACAATAGAAGTTTCAATAAATTAAATAAAAAGTATGCACTCATGTAGAAGTTTCGTTGATTTAACAGTTGTTAATAATCAGCCAAGTATTGGTTACCCATGTAGACAGACGATCGAAATGAAACGCCAATATTCTTTGTGTCTGAACTAGCAAACAATTGGTACAACAATGTTACAAGAATTCTTTCATTTTATATATATGAGTCAAAAATTATATGTATGAAAAGAAATTTTTTTTCATGATTTATAATAAATTATACAATCTATATTGTGTAATCATCTATATATGAAATATCTGTTGTATATGACACATAATCAACCGAATAATAACGATATTTGTCTCGTAACACGTATGTGACATATATATGTAAGATAAATATAATTTATATATGAAATGTAATAATTTAATTGAATGTTTTGGTGTGCGTAGTGTGTGCTATATTATAATCACACATAAAGTAATTTAGCGTGTTCAACATTTATATGAAAGTATAATCAGGGTACTGTTAAAAAGTATTGTATATTTATATTTATATAAAAAATATAAACCTTTTTGATTTGAATAATATTAGACGTCAAAAACAACATTCGAATAATGTTCAGAACTACATATTTTTGTCTGTTCAATTCGTATGTTACGTTGTTACCATTGTCATTGTTTATTGTTTCATAAACTATTACTGTCGAAGAGAAAAAAATCATAATTAGTAAAAGAAATTAAATACTTAATTAAATAAAGTGAAAAACGTTCTTATGCAATAAAAATACAAATATCCACGGTCTGTCATGATATGAATTTATCATGGTAATAATACCTATGAAATGTTGATGTTCTGATTTCAAAGAAGATGCTTCAAATGCAAATTTTTACATTGAAGTATTATAATATTAAAGCATGAGAAACTTCAATTTTCCATGTTCGAGTTGATAAAATCAACTTAATGGATCATTTATAAATAAAGAAATTTATTCATTTTCATTATAAATATTAATCGGTAAATACTTTATTAAGTACTAAAAAATGAGATCGCTGCATTTTAGCATGGTTGTAAAACAGTTTAAAGGCACCATGTAACACTTGTGTTCATTTTGTCAAGTATGGTATTCCTGTCAGCTAAAAATAAAAATCGATTCGAGTTGAATCAATAGTTAATCCAATTCGTTTTCATGCAGAGTGAAAATACGTGTCATTGCGATATCATATTAAGTGTTTACATTATTTAATGATAAACAATTGAAAAGAAAGTAACAAAAAATATCCATCGCAAGAACACCATGAGTACTCCCCTGATAGTTTATCGTTGTATTCCATTGTTAATTTCCGTTATTGAAACTGTGTGAAATCGATCGATGTATGGTAATACGACACTACGTTTCGATTTTGGTTTTGTACTAAAATAGATTTTGCGTTGACGTTATGCGCTAACTCGTCGATTTTCTCATGTAACCTAATCGCGAGCGGAAATTGGAAGGTATGGTAAACGATCGAACAAACGACAACGGGCTGGTATCAATGGCAATTGAGGTTGATTTAGATCTCGATAGTCATTGGGAATTCACAATTGTAAATAATTAAACATAGCTTGTCAGTTTCCAAATTAATTAATAACATCATCTAACCTGTATCAAAATAATGTAATTCAAATTTACGCGTCCAACGAGCGGCAGAAATGAAAGTTATTTCAATAGACACGGCTGCGCAAATTTTTAATAACATTTGCTCGACTAAGTCGGCAAACTTTTTCAATTAAATTTCCTACTCGATCAAAACAAACCTCTCAAAAATTATACATTCCAACTGTATGAGTAGAATTGTAACTTGTACACTTTTAAATTGATATTTTTCGCGAACGATGCTACCAAAGTAACGTTAAAGATAGTGTTTAATGATTTCGTGAAATTATGAAAGTCCAATGCAAGTAAAAGTTTAAGACAAATGTCAGTTAATTTGCTCCAAAACTTAAAAGTTATGGATACAATCCTGTCTCTAAGCAAAGTTTTCAATTACGTAAAACGATTTTCCGCAAGGATAATTAATTTTCAGTGCCACGCGAAACAGTTATCCATACAAACTATTTTTGTAAATTATTGTTCTGCAACGAAAGTCAATTTGTCGCGATTGATCTGTGATTTAAATACTTGTGCTCCATCGACTATTCTTTACTGACGAATTAAATTAACTTCGTTATTGGATGTTTGACCACAACACATAAATTATTTTTACACAGTAATGCATTTTAATCCACTAAAATCAATAATATTGTAGTTGGTACGCTATTCAGAATTATACAAGTTTGTTTTTTTTTATTTACAGGTGATGCATTTTCCGGAGGAAAACAAAAACTTCACATGTGGTGAGTGTTTTATCAATTATTTATTTACATTATATTATTTGCAGTAGAATTTACATTTAAATGAAAATGCCATTCATCTCAAAATTAACTTCTGAATCGTTTCGCATTTAGTAGAGCAAAGTCTAATCAAAACCGCGAATTATAACAATTTGACTAAGATACATGTACTTTGTGTTAGCTATTTCCCGTTTCGGAGTAATTAATCGTACTGTCGTGCTTTTAAAGGAGCATGACACGTTCACATAAAAAAGCTAATAACAATTCATTATATCTCGTCATTTCGTTTGGCCGAAAATTAAACGTGAGTCGTAATTACTTGCAATTATGCACGAAATGAGACAAGGAGCTGCAGTATTCATATTTGGCTCTTTTGAATATAAAAGACAAGTCGGAAGAAGAATACGATTCCATAAAACGAGACAATGCCATATATAGCAAAGTTCGTGAACGATGCGCCTGACCAACTTATACGAGTCAAGGGAGGGTGCAAAATGGAACTGTTAGTTTCACAGGTGAACATTTAATGTTGTGGAATCAGGGTCTGAAATTTTAAAGCAACGCTTAAAGGAACATTTATCATTGTGACGAAACTTTGAAACAACAAGGCGTCTTGCATAATGAGAATGCGGGCTCTTTTACGATGCGACGAATAGTAATGTGTAAACGAAATATTCGTTCGATTTATTTTTGTGTTACTTCTATAAAACATGGATTACGAATAAATAACTCACCGAGCAGAACTATCATTTTTCAGATGCTCTTAAACTAAAACGAACTCGCAAAATTTCAAAGATCCAGGTGATAATGGTACTGACTGAAAATTGATACGAGCATTCAAGTACGCAAAATGATGAAAAAGTTTGCGTGTATTAAATAAATGTATTGCGTAATGAAATGTTTGTACTAAACGCTTAATGTGACAGAAGTATTAAATACATGTGTAATTAAATTAAGTGTTAAAGTTCCACTTTTTTACTTATATTTTCTAATTAAACTTGAGTTGTCGAAATGTTCAAGTGCTTTAAGTAACAACGTCTTATATAATATTGTCTGTGACATTTCAAATTATAAAACATACAGCTAAATTACATTTCTAATTATTTTATTTAAATTATGCATGATGTATGCTTGCTCTGTACATTAAGACACACGAAGACAAACATATTCTAATTTTCAACCATATTTCTTAATTTCTTATTAGAATTTTCTTTTCAAATGTGTTGAAACAGTTTGTTGTCCCACCATTAATCAGAACTTTTTGTCGTATTTACGACAATACGAAATTTTTTAATTATTTTTTAGCATAGATAATACGTATTTCGTAATATAATGAATTTAGTGACACGATGAAATAATAAATTACATGCACGAGTCTTTGCAAATACATTATATATATTTTTTTAATAATTTATATTATTAATTTTAGTAATTTATACAATTTTACTGAACTTTAGGTCAAAACTGGGGCATGTGGATTTGTATCAAAATATTTGATATTATTTTAACAATTTGTAATATTCAAATATTTAAAGAATATAAGGTAGTACTGTAAACTGTGAAAATGTAGAGAGCAGTTTCAATATGTAGGGAAATAGAAAACTTTTATGAGTATAATATAACAACAGTGAGGGAAAAAAAGTACTTTACTAACACTAGAAACGTCTGGTAATTAAAATCACCTTGAAAGCATCATAAAAACATTAACATTTTTATCATTCCGTCACAATAATTTTTTTTTTTCTTTTCAACATACATAATTGAACATTATAGCACTTCGCAATAATTGTTAAAAGATGTTTTCTCGGCGCATTCAAAATTATTTCTTCATACGTTCAAATAAAATTTAATAAGACGTATTTTCAGTTATGCAAATAGCTTTGGTTGACTAAATAACTCTAATAAAATCTATCGTAATTGGTGTTTCGCAAAGTACTGCGTTACATTACATTCAAGTCTCTAACTTTACCGATGAAGCACTTGATAGTACTTGATCGAATTTAATATCTCTTAATTTACTAGACAGAATTTTAACTTGTGGTGTGTATGTACAAACCATAAGTGGCAATATTCATAATATAAAATACACAGGTTTATTTGTTTTTATAACAAAAAAAAAGAAAAAAAAATAAATAAAAGAACATTATTTGAAATAAAAATCAGTGGCGTGAAAGCTTTTTGAATAAGTGATACTGAAATGTATTTTGTGCATTTCGCTGAAACAATTATGGATATTTAAAAAATAATTCGATTTATTTTTTAAACAATATTATTGACAAGGAATTTGCACAACTGTGTGAAAAAGAATGAAATTTAATCTGCTTTATAATTACTGCAAAATACTATTATACTGGGTACAAATCAAGCAAGCATAGATTTTAAATAATATTACCATTGTATGTATTTATGTTTGACACGTAAAAAAGTGTGACTCAATAAACACGTTACAAATATTTGAAATAAATTATCAGTGCAATACATTACAAAAATCTTTTCATATTAAAGAAGCTTTAATTTTATTTGAGCGTATGTTAATTTTGCAATATTATGAATATAACAAATCGTTTCAAATGAGGTTTATTACCGAACTGAACATTTATTAATATTTATTGTTTAAATTTAATTTCACGACGAGTATCGTTTAAAAATTCTATTTTATCTTTCATCTCTCTAACGTCATGTATTGAAATCAAAATTTGAACGGGAACTGTGCACTGCAATCATTTAACAAGGGAAATATTTAAAAACGGTTAACTTTATGAGAATCGCGCTTCAAATTATTCTGTTACGAATATGATTTCATTTACCATTATACTCATGCACGATTAGAAAAATGTTTTTGATTAAACCGTATAGCTCCATTTGAATGGTGCATTAAATTAAAACACTGACATATGTTTTCACCTCTTTCATTTCGTAGCTTCACAAGCATGCCAAGCGCAAACTCTTTTGTTATACATCTTTTCAAGATTCTTGATTTGGTAATATATTGTTTGCGTATTTTTATAATGTTTTTATAAATGCCAAGACTACTTTGACATCTATCTTGTCTTTCCACATCGCTATGCAATGTAATGAAGCATAAATATAATTATTTAATAAAATTCACTGTTTCTGAATGTTTACAGTAGATTTAATGCTTGAAACAGGTTAATAAAATAATTATTCTTCAAACAAATATTTCTTAATTTGATTGTGTTATTAGCGTTAAAAATATTATGATGGGATTAGTAATTATATGAACTATTGCAATCCATAATTATATTGAAATTAACTTGTAAAGTACTGTGCAATGCTACGACGCGGAATGGCTACGATATTTTTGCAATTAAGAATTCAGATAGGGATCCACACATGCGTGGCGAATGTAGAAAACATCGATGAAAATCACGTGCGTGTGCTTACAGGTATATGATAATTAACAAATATGCTAATTAAGCGAAATAACGTAAGAGCAGGGACCTATAATCATAGAGGCGAGCTCGACGAATGGAGCTCATTATTCGAATGCATCGTTTCTTCGTGACACAACGACTGAATATATTTTTTCGTGTCTGATTTTTACACCAGATCATGAAAAAATTGTGCTGTACGAATTACCATATTTATGACAAAAATTGCTTTAAAAAAGGTCAACAATTTTGAATTCATCGCATATAGGAACTGTTCTAGAAATTAATTGCCTAGAGATTACATTTATCACATTAATAATATCCTAAAAAATATAAGCACGGAATTTGCATGGAAATTGCATATGAATAATATTTAACACACGCCGAAGGAAAATTGTAAAATGCAGGTTAAACGCAACATTTCTGTGTATGCAAATTGAATTCATGATTTAAGTAATTTTTATTTCTGCAGGGAGAGATGCATGTAATTCCGTCTACTGCAATTGCGCGCAGCACATTTCAAAACCATGTATTTCGACTCGAAACTTTGATATATGAATTTATTGTAACGCAGATCAAATTATTGAATTGCAGTTTGATGACACATGTTGTTTCTGGATAAAGTTCGCTGTCACATGTCATTTGTTGAATGAAATCCCGAGTATTATTATTTTTTTTTTATTCTTTTTTTGTTTGCTTGTTTGTTTTTTTTTTTTTTCTCGAATAATTTTAGTTATTTCCACTGTAAATGAATAAAGCATAAATTTTATGCTTGTTTAGATATAAATAGATTTTTATTTAATTTCCATTATCTTGCAGTTTAAGTATTAAATTAGTAAATTTGTATATTATTAATATTCGTTTCGATTCAGGAATGTTCACAAATCTGGAACTTTGTAATAATAACAGTAATGCAAAAACGTCGGTACATTTGTTGAAGTATTCTGTACGACATACAAATATATAAATAATTTCTGAATACCGTCTTGTAATATTGTTGCAGCATTACTGCATTGGATGAAACATTTTGTATTTATAAATGTAAAAAGTCATTGTATTGTTTTCAGCATATGATTACAATATTTTAATTTGCATAAACAAGTTATTAAAATAAAATCTCAATACACGAGGGTTTAGTTTAAATGTTGAAACAATAAAAATTACTTAATACAATTAAATTTATATTTTAACGAAGTTTTATTAACTTTAAACAACTTCGAGTTGTTTATTTGTATTATATCGAGATCGTAAGCAGTGAAGTCTATTTTTACAATTTTTCATTTGAAATCGTTTCACCGACGCAACTAAAATGTCTATTCAAACAGTTAACTATGATACCTTAACAAATCATAAATATGTTAGCAAAATAAAGTCTACAATTTTTTTTTATAACATAGTAACCGTAAAAGAAGCAATCTTATTATACTGAAGTCAGTATGCTCATAACCCGAAAAATATCATCATAGGAATAGGAAGTCGTGTAAATCGCCAAACTATGTCCTTAATGTAAGATGATTTTTGCTTTGAACCATTCGAAGAAGTGAATATTTGCATACTAATATGATTAATAGTGATGAGCGCTAGATGGGGTCAGTTGAACGGACAGCGAGAAAAGTTTTGATAGGGTAACGATGAGGGTGCACTGAATAAAATGAATCGCATCATTATGAATAATAACACGCCCAGTTCCGGTGTGCTTTCTACATTTGGGTATTAATAGTAATGGCTTAGCGCGGGTTTTTGCTCGCGTTCTCTCGTGGCTGGTGTTCATGTCGCGTGAAGCACGCACTACTTTTCCGACCTACCGACCGCTCTTCGACCTTAGATTCGACTAACATTCCCTCGTCCTGTCCGTCCTTGCTTCCTTCCTTGCTTCCTTCCTTCCTTCCTTCCTTCCTTCTTTCCTTCCTTCCTTCCTTCCTTCCTTCCTTCCTTCCTTCCTTCCTTCCTTCCTTCTTTCCTTCCTCCCTTCTTTTTCATTGCTCGTTCTATTTTTTATTTATGAACAAAACAATGCGTATAAAAATGCCAATAAAAGCGAGAACTTCTGGAAATAATGACAAAGTGCACTTCAGTTACTGCAACTTATACGCCTCGTGTACAGCCGTGCTACTTTTTCTTCAGGTAACTTCAAACATTTCGCACCAATTCGGCCTATAAATAATTCAGATCTAAATAAAAGTTTCAGCCCAGAAGGAACTCCACATCAACGACTGTTCATCAAAAGTAAAAATACCCCAGTTATAATCGTTTAATAATCATTCAACTCGATACGATTGTCTGTCCAAACTTCCCGTTCTTTAAATTGTCTTTAACTTCGTAAAGCAATTGCTGTTAGCTAACCGACGTGCGTTTCACTTCGACTTCGTTGTTATGAGTTTAAAACATTAATGCGAAGCTTCGCTTATTGACAGTCAGTAATTTAATTTACGGCCGTTGCATTCTTACGATTGCTTCATTTGTTTCGTCCTTCCTTCCTCGTTAATGATTTTATTGCAAAATAAAAGATTAAGCCAATTGCACAAGAGTTTTATTCGCGCTGAATTTATTCCATGGGTGCATCATTACAGTCAAACGAAGGCATGAAATTTTCCAGATCGAGCGCTACATTGAATTTGCAACGGGAATCGCGCTATTATTGCAAAAAATAAAGGGAAAATGTCCGCGGATCGTAGATAAGTCCGCCTGAGATACGATTTTTAAATTCGAGTCGACGTAATAAAGTTCAGGATCTTGCCAATTTTACATAAGCAGTACTCATCGCTTCATGAATTACAGATCAACGACGAACCTATTCGCTGGTTAGAAATCCGATCTAATCGAGCCTTATGACTCATTGAATGCAGCACGTGGCAGCGCGGGATAATAATACGCTCGAAATAATGCGTGTAATTCCGAGTCCCCTCTTGCTGTTCTGTCGCGCTGATGTGTCGAATGGTTTTAAAAATATTGCATTACCCGCGTGTAATTATTTCATATAAGGCTTTGATTGATAAATATTTATTCCCGATGTACCTTCACACACAATTAATTATTCAGTTTCAAGCAAATTTAATTGAGAGTCGCTTGAACGTAACAGCTTTCGAAGTGTTACATAGTGTAAATGTTTTTAACAAGTTTTTCGCATATTGCTCCGATTTCAAGTCACTAGCCGAACGCGCGCTTTGTAAAAATGACTGCGTATTGCAATTGATTAATGCATTAAATTAATTGTTTGAATAACGATGATTAAATGAATGGTTTGAGTATCGTTTACGGACATAATTGTGAAGGAATTGAAATAATGAATAAAGAAAATATAAGTGCGAACAAATGTTAACACGGTATGATTCGTGTTAAAATTATAAAAGAATATTACAAGATGAATGAGTAATTAGAAATATCTTTATATTGCAAATAAATGTTTTAATTAACTTTATATGAATTTTCTAATACCATTCATTAAAAAGACGATAAAACGCCGTTTATTTTAACATAAAACTTCGCTATAGATTTTAATCAAATCTTTCGAAAATGTTATAAGCATGAAAAGTTAGTGGATATTTTAACGGTTATGAAATTACGGGCAAAAATAAAAGTTCGTTTGCATTATAATCGATATTCTCGTGAAGAATTATTTTCTGTTTTCATTCATGAAATCAAATGTACAAAAAACACAACATTATGGTCTTACAAAAGCGGAAGAACAAGTTAAAGCTGAAAAGCTGAAACGCCGATGCGAATGCTAAATAGTTATACTCTAATTCCGCCATTTATTTAATTTTGTTCAAATTCCCATTTACTTTAATAACTTGAACGAAAGCAAGTTAAACTGAAAGGCCAAAAGTATGAAACTTAATGTAAAATTATCGAAACAATGTTTTGACGCGAATTCAAAATTCAAGTAGCTCGAGTTGTACACAATTCCACTCGTGTTTCCATCTAATTTTACTGCAACATATTTCTAACCGAGACACTCCCACGTCACGAAAGAAGAATAAAAAGGAATTACGAACAAGAAACACCCTACTTGGCTCGGCGATTTAAACGCTTTATTTAGTTTCGAAGTTGTGTTCGAGAAACTACCTTGCAACAGACCAACGTTCGTGTATAAAAGGAAGCGTCACAAGTCAACATTGCGTCTTCTTATTGGATGTTAAGAAATTGAAAATCACTCAAGGCCCATTTTGTGTACGGGAAGAATTTCAATTTTGTCCAAAATTTAATAAAATAAAAAAAAAATTGCACACGTCATGATACAACTATGTGAATTCCGCAAGAAGGATCTCCCGATGTTGAAATCCATTCTTCTTGACAAATTTTAAAATATCTACATTATGTGCTCAACGGTGTCACGAGAAATATAGATGTGAGGTCGTGTCATCTATCGTTATCGCACGCAAAAGCTCCTACCGAAAGGCACGCCCTTCGACCTTAAAACTCGCCTCGGACTGCAGCACATGGAGAAACAGCACGCTACTTCGGACCGACAACGAGCTATATTTTTGCATTAGCTGGATGCCGCAAAATTCACGGACGAAAGGAGCGCAAGGTCATTTTGTCATAAAATATGAACGCCCGAATTACATGGCAAATAAAATAATAAATAGATTGGATACATCGAAAAATAGATATCTAGCAATAACGTGGCAGAGAGGTTTCGAGTGATAAAGTGGTCAACATCGACTTCTTCGGCCAATTTATTTGCACATTCTGGGAACGAAATAGGAACATTAACTTGTTTAGATATTCATATGGAATTTTTAATTCAATATTTGTTCATCCATGGCTTTCTGCAATATGAATTCTGACAAATATATTCATTAAAATTAGTCAATACAATAAAAATTTAAATAGATATTTCAATAGCATTGCATAACTTTGTTTTGGAGTACAATCAAATTTACAGTGATATTGATTTAGGATTGGTATCATGCGTTAATTGTTCTTTCTGTTGTTTTACATTCGAGTTTACTTAAATTAAGAGAAATACGAGGTAAACGTATAAAGTAAAAACATTTTTTTCATTTATTTACATATATATGAAAATATATTTTATAACGAAATATAATTTACAACTACAAATATATTTGTAATATAATTAAACATTTCCCAATGGTGAAATAAAAATGATTTAAAACTAAAAAATATAATACTAAAGTCACGTAAATTTTTTTGCAACAAAAACTTTTAAAATTTATTCGTTTGTTTATTTAAATTTAAGAGCACAAAATCCCAATTACACGAGTCATACATATAGCAAAATAAATTCAATAGTACATTAATATAAAATAAATCTAAATTATTAATAAAAACGTAAAAACATGACATACGAAGCGAAATAATACTAAAATGATAAAATATTGCAGAAATAATAACTATTCAAATTTAAGAATGATATAAAAACATTCAATTCGTACAAATTCATACGTTCAAACATCCGGGTTATAGTATTATTTATAGTATACAATGTTTTAAAATAATCAATTTCAAATGTATTTTTATATCTTGATGGTCAATCTGGAACTTTATACCTCAATTCATTCAATAAATCAAGATAACATTCAGACTGATATTAATTAATTACAAGATAAATTTAACACCGTTTTATTGCAACTTATTTCAATAAGTATTGTATTATCACAGTAATTGCATCAATCATACAATGCAACTGAGTATTTAGTTTAGTAATTGCGATTTTCCAATCCTTGTATTTAAGTTTTTAACCGTTCTAAGTCATTAAAGAAATCCGATCATCAAACAGATAACTCAAACCAAAAAAATGCGATAGGTTTACATTAAATTGCACTTAAACAAAGACCGTTTTTTTATACTTATTATATTATACGATATTATTTAAAGCAATTTGTTGGATAATTTTTAGAATTAATACTTTTAAATATTTCTAAGTCATCAATGAATAATACAAAGATAACATGTAGCATTTTTAAAGGGCATAAATGAGATCATGAAGGAACTGCAAAAAGTACAGCTGTTTTATCATTCACAAATAAGATAACTTTAAAACCAATATATAAGTAAGTTGCTAATAATACTGGCAGATACCACTTTCTGTAGAAATAGTTCATAATTAATCGAATCTAAAAATGTAAAATATCCAATGTCTATACCAACTTACGGTTCTCTGTCCAAAGTTATAAGAAGAGACACATAAGATTGTGGTGGAATTCCTTCGCAAAAATTTATTCTCTTTCACGTAAGTACTTCCAGATTTTTCTAATTTAAAAAATTATAAATTAAAAACAGTTTGTTTTATAATGCAAGATAAAACGATTAGTTTTATTCAAAATGTATTAATACAATTTTAATTTATGAAGAACATGATATAAAATATAATCACGGTACATTACCGGATGTGTTAGAAATGTCCTCGTAAAATGCATTGCTAGGGAATTCCCCGCATATCTGGCAATACCTGTTTGTGATGGAATTTTCCACATACCTACCAATACATTTTAGGGGGAAGGGTACCCCACACATCCGGTAATGTACTTTTATTATATTTTATATAAAGTTCTTTATAATTTAAATTTGTACTTATACATTTTTAATAAAAGCTATTACGCATTCTGAATGCAATTTATTGAGGGAATTCTCATAAAAATTTTATGTTTTCACTAACTATTCTCATGTCTTTGGACAGAGAAGCACAAGTTGATAGTATGTACACTGATAATGTGCAT
>JABFOX010001147.1:0-13688 GCA_022817665.1 Axea sp. ZL-2020
CCACGACATTAACTCTTTTTTATACTATATTATTGCATACTGTTCAGCGATATTATTTATAAATGGAAAAACAGCTTGAAATGAATGGTGAAATATTTATTAATTATATTTTTCTGCTTGTTAAAATATTACTCAAATTGATCAGTTTTTGACTATTAAAAGTTTAAATTAATCTACTATATGAAATTAATTTTATTTGAACTTTAAAAAAACACAAACTTAAAGACAAAATCAAATTAAGTTTTTGAATAATAGAATTATTTGATAAATTAATGAATAATCTTAATTCTTTCGCTATAATCCAATTTAACAATTATATTTGCTGATTTTTTATAAGTTTCTCGTATTTAATCAATTCAATGGAACCTTCTGTAGGCGGCACTATATAAAGCAAGGTGACTTGTTAATAAAATTGGTTTCTAAAATAATTTTCGATAATAATGTTATCACTGTTTTAAGTTTAATTTGAATGCTTAATTATGCATTATTATTTTTTAATAATGATTTCATATTATAAATAGACTTTAAAGGTATATCTACAAAAAACTGTTTCATTAACGGCTGTAGGGAAAAATTTTGTGTAAATTCAATCATGTGTATCATTTTTGTCAGTATTATATTAATATAATAACAATAATTTCTACTGGATATGATTAATGCCTTTTTTTATTCTAGGAGGGCAGAAATAATGAGAAATTCGATTCTCATCCTAAACACCCAGAAGATTTGCCAGCTTATCTGTTAGTGCATAATAATTGGTATTATGGGCTTGATTTGTTAACATCTTTAATTTTGTTAGCCTTAGCTTTTGTGGAAGAACCAGCCGTTCCATTGTTTAAAGTATGGATATTTTTTATATTATTTATAACAAAATCTTGATACAAATTAAATGTTGTGTTTAAGAATGATAAAAGTTCATTTTCTCAAAATGTGTCTTTTTAACATTTATAAAACATTAAATGTATAAATTAAAGTATGCTTTTAATTTGTGTACTATTGTTGTGTACTATTAAGATTATTACAGATAATAAATTCATCGAATATGAAATATATATGTAATTAGTCATTTGTACTGATTATTGTAAAATACTATTTATGAACATTAATTTTAGTATTCAGTTGAATATTAATTTATGAATAAGGCAATATTTACATTTTACATGTTATTTGGACCTCTCTTTAGTAGATTTATATGAAATTCCGAGTCTAGTTCAAGTATAGTGAAAAGGTCGTTCTAATCAATTCTCAACACAGAATGTATATTGCTGCGTTGTTATATTTTTATTCATAAACAAAAAAGCAGTAATTGAAAAAGGAATAATGTATTGCTTTCAGAAAATAATAAAAATGTAAATAAAATTTTATTATAAAACAATAAGATATTCTTGTGACGACTAAAAATAAAAATAATAATAATAGTAAATGAAATAAGTAATAATAGTGATTTTTTGCTACGAAATGTGAAAATTGAAATAGACACCATTCATATGATTTTGATTAGTAGTGTTGGATTTTTACCAGTTAACATCACAAAACCTTTGCCACTAAGAAATCGCTCTCGCGTTGCTTCAGGGTGGCGTTTTTACCTACGACCTCAGAAAGGCCATTACTCGATCTCTGATCTCATCACTTAATGTTCTTTTAAATATCAAAGAACTATCTTTCCTTCTATTTCTATTTCAAACGATATTTTATTTTTAAACAATAATATCAATTTAAATTTTCTTGATCCCAACTTAGCTTACAAAAAGAATTGAAATTTTCTCATTTCTAAGCATAACGTGCTTTCAGATAATGTAACAGAATAAAAAAATGGACAAATATTTTATACTGAGCGATTCGTATACTGGCAAGAACGACCCTAAAAATCATATGTATTTAATACTTACAAACGTGATATTTGTTATATGTATGGCCTTTATCGTTATAATAATTATGTTCAAAATATTTGGAAGTATTGAACGAAGATACTAAAATACTACTACGATAAATATTTTTCATATTAATTGAGCAAAATAATAAAATGTCAAATGAGTGATAGCTGTCTTTATAAATCTACTACAGACGTGTTGATCCTAGTGTTATTATTTTTTATAAAATATATGCACATGTAACATAAAGTATATTTACTTTTTAGCTACCAGTCTGGGCTCATGGTACAATTGAACTGTTAGCTCTAATTTCCATCGGTGTTGAATTAGCGTTAAAATTACGATGGATTGGATGGCGTACAATGCTAAAGCACAAAAGAACTATGTTGAAGGTAACTTAAATTAACTAAATTATAATTTAAATTATTTAAAATGAATTGGTTTTATGAATATTCATATGATTTTAATAGTGTATCACATTGGTTATTATGTTCGTCGAAGCTTTAACGGTATTGGCTCGTCAGTCGTCACACTTCAGAGTAACAAGAGCTCTTCGGCCAATATTTCTAGTGGACACTAAATATTGTGGAGGTGTTAGGAGGTTTATAAGACAAATTTTGCAGACACTCCCACCAATTTTAGATATGCTTGGTCTTCTGTTATTTTGTTTACTGACTTATATGGTTCTAGGTTATTTTCTATTTAATGAAATGAACAGAAATTTTGCAACTCTACAAGACAGTTTTGTCAGTTTGTTCGTTCTGTTAACTACTGCAAAGTAATTCATTCATTTAATTAAGATTTATACAAATTAAGAAAGGATCAGAGATGAATTCCTGCAACGAATTTTTTTCAGCTTTCCTGATGTTATGATGCAGTCATTTTCTAAAAGCAAATGGTACGCTATTTATTTTATATCATACGTATGTACGATGCTATATGTGATGATGAATCTTATGTTGGCCGTCGTGAACGAAACATTTACAACAGCGGAACGTGACAAGTTTAAAAAACTATTCCTTCATAAAAGAAAAGCTTGTCAACACGCTTTCAAATTACTAGTATCAAAACAGCATCCAGATTCTGTAACTTTTCGCCAATTTGAAGGACTTATGCGTTATTACGCTCCTCATAGATGTATGGAGTTATATATATTAATATTATTAGTGTTATGATTAATTATAATTTATCGATGAATAAACTTGTATTTAACTCTGATGGCTTTTGCTTATAGCTATGAAGGATGTGGTGTTAATGTTTCGTCATATGAACTCGTCTGGAACTGGTGCTCTAACTGCAGAAGAATTTCTTTCACTATATGATACAGAAATACTTAATTGGGAAAGACAATACTCTAGTATTCCATGGTATAATGCAGCTTGGCAACCTTTCCAACATTTATGCCATGGCGCACGTATAATAACGGAATGGAAATACTTTGAACACTTAGTCTGTAAGAATTCATTATTATTCCTAGCGTGAAATGATTTTGAAATTGGATAATATATTTAAACAAAACACTAATTATTATAAAAATATTATTACAACATACTTTTATAAACATAATTATTAAAATTTATTATATTTTTGTGTGATGTGAATCAGTGACCAATAATTTGAACTTTTATTATTATAATATTTTTGGAAATTTAACTGTTATCGTTAACTTTGAATAACTTGAATTTCGAATTTGAATTATAAATGTCTATACACCTAACTTTCTTCATTTTAAATTAAATAAACTGAATGTATGTTACTTTTTATTTACGCAATTTAATATGAAATAAATCAAACTGAAATACATTTTCAGGCACAATTATAGTTGGTAATGCAATATTTATGATGTTAAGATTATTCGAAACATATGATAATAGGCAATTAGCTGCATTAGCATTTGCTGGATGTTGGGATACTTTTCTATTTAGTGGTTGTAAGTTTTACATTGATCGTTTTTTAAAAATGTATTTTAAATGGAAATAAATACATTAATACTCAAACATTTTATTTTAGTATTCATTACAGAAGCTTTGGTTAAAGTTCTTAGTTTGGGACCAAGAAGATATGTAACTTCCGGATGGAATCTTTTCGATCTTGTCACATCTGTTATGGCCATAGTAGCAGCTTGCATTATAAGACTATTCCCCAATGGTTTCGTTTTTGTAGTTTTTCGACCACTTCGAACATTAAGGTTGTTTAAAATCAAAAAACGATACCGTGATGTATTTGGAACATTGGTAATATTAACGCCACTGATGTGTTCGACTGCAGTAGTTATGCTTGTTTTGTATTATTTCTTTGCTATTATTGGAATGGAACTTTTCGCTGGTCATGACATGCGTAACTGTTGCAAGTAGGTATTACATATTCTTTAAATGAAAATTATTTTAAGTTTACATATGAATTGCACATTGCATTAAATTATGAAATTCTTTTATAGAAATTCAACAGTGGAAGATTTTTATAAATATTCTGAGAATTCAACTTCATCTCTGGGTTATTATTACTTGAATACATTTGATAATTTGATGGCAAGTGGAATTACATTATTCGAGTTAACAGTTATTAATAACTGGTTTATCTTAATGAATGCTTACACTATTATAGTCGGACGATATACTCGAATATATTTTATGGTATTTTATCTAATAACTATGATTGTTTTAACTATTGTCGTATCCAGTTTTTTAGAAGCTTTTAGATTCAGGATTCAATACAAACGATCTACTTCGAAAAGAGACGGTAATTTATTAATTACATTTTTTTATTTAGCATTAAATAATGTTAAATTAATGAAATAAAATTACTTTACAAATTATAAATAATTTATTTTGTAACATATTATACAGAAGAGAAAATGTTACACGAAGAAGTAGATGTGAAGTGGGATGATCTTCAGTCTATGATTCAAAATTTCCAAGCTTTAGAACAACTGCGTTCAGTATTTCTAGTGGGTGTAAGTCTACTAACTAATTTTTATTCTTTTATTGTTATACAATTTTTTAATCATCTATATATAATTATATATTTCTTATTTATTTATTTTTAAAGGGAAACACAACGTACATTGGATCTAGACCCAGAACGAGAGAAGTTTTGCAAAGAAGAATGTATATTCATGAAATATGCGAATGGTTGGCGGAAGCAAAAATGCAAGAAAGATTTAATGCATCAAGACTCGTTGAAGAAACAAATGATTCTGAACAAATGGTACATAATGCATTGGATTTTTCACAACGTAACAGTCTTGCCTGATATTTTTAAAGTAGGTACTTAAATCATATGTATAACTCTCAACAAAATAATCGCGTAATTTAATATTCTACAAAAATTTTGTACGAAAACTGGACAATCCAGTAACAAACCCAACAGAGTTGTATATTTTAATGGTTTATGATGTATATACGTTTTTGTATATAAATTGCATCTTTTTTACCAGGTTTTATTTAAAGTTTAGTGATGTTAATGTTATTAAGAATAAATTTTCATTCTATATTTTCTAATACATTCACTCAAATTTTACTTTCAGTATTTTAAGAATTTTATTTTATATTTAAAAATATAATGAAAAGTAAAAAATGTGCAATTTATATAATATATTTTAAGAAAATACGTATTTTTATTAAAAAAATTGTCATTTATTCGATATTTTTAAATTTTATATTAACTAATAAAAGGAAAGTAAATTTTTAAAGCAATATTTTTAAAAATTACGACAGCAATATAATTATTAAACAGTGCAAGATGTTTATCTTAAATGATAATTTTGTTGTAATTTTACATATTTACTGATAACAGAAATGTATCAGTAATAGTCATTACATATTGCGTGATTAATCAATAAATAAATTAAATTATTTATTGGCAAGAGCACGCATTCATATTATAGACACTTTAAATATTTTACGCATACATTTGTCTAGTTTTAATTTGTTACGTGTAATCATTCTGTGAATATTGTCACCGGCATTTTCATTTCATATTGTTATTTATTAAATTTCATTATTTAAAGTTTTTATATGCTAATTAACTGTAAAATTAAATAAATAGAAATCAACTATAAGTTAATCTTTATGACAATAACCATTTCGGGATATTTTTAAAAAAATTCTTTATATTCTTTTTTTATAAATCAAAAATTCTTTTGATCGTTCTTCTTAGATTCCTTTATATTATATAAATGATTTTTTAAAAAAAAAGTTCAACAAAATTCTTTTTGTAATTTTACTATTTTTAAAATTGTCTGCATTTTAAACTAATGCTTCTTCTTAGTGAGCGAGCGTTTTCAGCATTACAAAATTAGTATATGTCATGCTTTGCTAAAAGAAAAAAAATTGTTCCGTAGAGGGAAAATAAGAAAATGAGAAAAAAAGCCACATTTCAGATATGTGAGTGTTATTAAAATTGTTTTCACCTGTGTAGATAAAATTTACTAAAACAATTATATATCTTAGTATTCTATTTTTTTTTTTTTTTATTATTATCTTTTTTATTATTCATTCTTTTAAAATATTCAACTACTAAATACCATAAAAAGAAATCTATATTTCTTTTCTTTATACTTTATTATTTCAATACTTTTTTATAGTCTTTTATTTAAGAAATTAAGCGTGTCATATATCAGTACATGAATTGTTAAAAAATACTGGAAAATTGTTGATGGTTGTTGACATAAGGGTTAAACATTTATATAGATATTTTTTGAATATGAGCTATTATACTGCTAAAAAATGCTTTATTTAAATGACTATGCAATTTATTTTTTTTTTAAATGCAATGAACTTGTACAAGCTAAATCAAGCTTCACGTTCATGCATTTAAAGTGGTAAAATTTCTTTTAATTGAAGATCAAAACTTTTAAATTTATTTATACATTAAATTATATAATATGTTTAAGAAATGTCAAATTAACGTTTCTTATTTTTACAAATTAACCATTAATACTGATGAAACGGTGAAATTTGAACAATGAAAATTATAGTACAAGCAGTAAAGTTTATTTATTAACAATAATTAATACATTATCATTAAAAATAACTTAAGTATGACATAAATGTTTGTAAAACTAAAAATAGTTTGTGTGCAATTCTGTTTTTATTATAGATACATGTAGACGCCGTATAATGTCTTTCGTATTCAATCAATAATTAATCATTTTACATGGATTTTATTTAAATGATGTAGAACAATTTTGATGCTTTGTAGCTTCCAACTATATAAATAATGATGAAACGGCAGAAATTACATCATGCTAAATCATAATATGATACATAATCGGAGATTAATACTTTGTATATATATATGTGTAAAATGTGTTATATCATATAATATTAATAACAAATGATGTATTAAATAATTTGTTATTTCAATAGGTGGAAGTACGAGGTATTTAGAGATTTATATAATTTATTTGTATTTTATAATATTAATCTTCTGTGTGCGTTCGAATAAATTTTGTTGTGAATTTATTATATTTTTTTACATCAATATTGTTAGTACAACTAGAAATCGAAAACATGTTTACTTTAATTATTAAAGGAAAAAAGTATGATAAATTATTACAAATCTTTTAAAGAGGATGATTGTTTTAATTTTGAACATACGCTTGAATAATAATATGCGTGCTATATTTATTTATGCTTGTCTTCCATGAAAGTAGTTTTAAATTAATTTAAATATTAATGTGCATTCACTGAAAGTATTTTTGCTTTTTCTCTGTTTAATTTTGTATTTGCAGTTTACTTAAACCTTTATGTTACATAGTTCTAATTGTTATACATAGTTCTAATTGTTGAAATTGAATATGTTACATTTTTGAGAAGTATTATTCTGAAGAAGGATTATTTTAGAATATTTAAATATAATGTAATCGTATGCTTCCACGTTAATTGTATAGAATTAGCTTTATATCATTCTTAGAACATACGCATTTAAAATAGTTAAAATTATATTTGTGAAAAAATACTTGAAATCAAAAAATTGTATTTTTGTACAAAAGAACAAAATCTTGCGTTATATTTGTAATGAATAAATAGAATTTGTCTTCTATTTTGTAAACGTAAGTTTGATAAGTTTGTATTATTTACAGAACACTTAATTTTTTATACTTTTAAATGAATTGTTTGATTAAATTTATTTAGAGTTTTGTTATTTTTATAAATAAAGAAAATACTTTTTTTAATAACTTCATTAATTCTGACTTTTTAAAATTAATTATACATAAAAGATGTTACAATATGATTTATGCAATGTTTACGAGCTTTAATTCAGTAGATTCTACTATGAAACTTTAAATAAATGACATTCTGCTGCAGATCATATTGAATTAATTTTTTATGTAGAAATTTATCTATATATATATATTTTAATATTTAATGAGCGTATTAAATTAACCCTTTAATGAAGGTTTTTTCTGTAGTGAAATATCACCGTTAACCCTTTTAGTGCCGGACAACGATATATCGTTGCGTCAAATACATCAAATTCGTCCGATTTTCTTCACATAAGTTTCTGTTTTTCACCCGGCACTAAACGGGTTAAAGGTGTTTTGAACTATATTAAAGTATTTAAACTTATTATAAGTTACAAAAATTAATTTTAAATGAAATATTTATATATTAAAAATACATTTTTGTTTTGTTTGTTAATAAATTTCAAGCTTTAATTAAATTTTTACAATGTTTCTATATATAACTAGATAAAGTAATGTCCTTAAAGGGTTAAATATTTTACATCATATTACTACATTATTGTATGAAAATAGAGTTGTTAATTATAATTTGTATAATTATAAAACTTATATTTCTATTGATTTAATTAAATAAACATTTACCGACGTACATATCATACAGAAATCATTAATGTGTGACTGATAAGTATTTATAATTACATTTTTAAAAAATGAAAATGAGTATAAGTAATAAAATTAATTTAATATTTAATTACATTTTTACATTTATTAAATTACACTGAAAACTTAGCACTTATATATTTGGTACTTAGACATCATAACAACATAATTTTTATCGAAAACAAAGTATGCATCAATTCATAAATATATAAGTACTAAGATTTATAATGATACGTTTTAAGTTTAAATAAAATAATAATAATTGTTAGAGGATCAGAGAAATAATGGCACAACCGGTTACTTGAACATGGATAATTATATATTAATGAAATCTAATATTACAAAATGATTATCCGACATTAAAAGTGCAAATGTTTTATGCAAACTGAACTCTACTTAGTACATGTTTTTGTTGTATGTTGACGCTAGTACATAAACTCGTGTGATTGAATGCATATGTATGATGTGTTGATGTATGTAACGTTTTGACACTTCTCCCCGACTACAAGATTATAGACGTCCAGCTTCATGTAGGTATGTTAAGACCAGTAAATTTCATAGATCGTGTTTTATTCTGGTTAGTCTCTTAGTCAACAAAATCTGCGATCTGCTTGTTAGTTGGAATGTGGTTTACAATAATCGATTTTTTTAACAATACACCTCTAACAAAGTGATATCGTATGTCTACATGACATTGTTTCTGGCATGGAATGTATGGTTTTCGGTCAACTTGATTACGCTTTGATTATTACAATAAGTCAAAGTAATCAACTCTTTGAAGCTCAGTTCATTGATGTATCATTGAAGATGAATGGCTTCTTTCATATATTTCATTAAGACAAGGTATGCTGTCTCCATAGATGATAGGGCTACAGTATTTTGCACAAAATATTGGACTCCCATTTAGAAGAAATTGCCAGAAAACGAACGCTTATCTTCAACACAACTTTCCCAGTAGCATCTACAAATCCTTTGAGAGAACTTCAACCTGGTTGATAAACTAGGCCAACATCAAGTATTCCCTTCAAGTATTTGAGAACTCTTTTAACAATCTTCCAATGATCTTCTCCATAATAGTTGTTGAATGGTTTTGCTACTCACTACAAAAGCTACATTCGGTCTTGTATTCGTTGAAAAGTAAATGAGCCTACCAACTAATTTTCGATGGGATAAGTTTAGATATTATTTACTCTAATTTTCATTCTTATTTAATTTGACACTAGGGTCAATTGGGGTATTCACTGGATTGGATTTTGTCATGTCAAATTTTTGGAGCAGATTTTTTATGCATCCACATTGGTGCATCTTGATTTCATCATTTGTATGAGCGAATTCGATATCGAGGTAGTAACTCCATACAATCAAGTTCTTTGACATCAAATTCCTTAGTTTACAAACGAGTTTATCAACTGCACGTTAATCGCGAGAATCAATTAGACTGTCGTCCACGTAAATCGCAATTATTATAGATTCTTTCCTGAAACTATTCGAAAAATAGATGGATCTGATTTCGTGGGATTTGCATTAAAGTTAAGAAAATTTTTAATACTCCAAGTAGTTTAAAGTACCAAGTCCTGTCAGCTTATCATAATTCATATAAAATATTTTTTATCAAGTCAATTTCATTTCTCTTACGAAACTTTTTTAACACCATTGTTGCTTTGTCTTTGTTTGCTTCTTCGACAGGCTCAAATGTGTATATAAAACGAATACCGAATTGTTGGTTAAAACTTGATACAATAAATTTTACTTTTTGTTTTTCTAGTTCTTCGCCTGACTTCATTTTTTCACGTAAAACCATGAAACATCCAATGGCTTTTTTATTGTTAGAACGATCTATAAATTGACTAGTATCGATTTTAACAATAGATTTCAATTCGTTTACAATGGCTTGATGCTATTCCTCAAGCCATATCTAGATTTGATATGTTTTAGCTTATAGTAATTTCAGAAATAAGTGTTTCGGCGTTTCTTCATTGACGACGTCGTGTCTTGAGTCGATTGAATAATGAAATAGTTTCTTCGGTCTTCCGCGCAAGCTTGTTTTCTCTAATCGTAGATGATCTCAGTATGACCTATTTAAGCTTAAAGACACTGGATAACGTGAGCACTATAATATACGCATTATTATTCTCAGCAACAACATATCTGCCTGCTCCCTGAGAATTTTATAGGAGAAAGTTGAGGTAATAGGTTGATTGGAGAGTACAAGTACTTCATCAGCAATAGTAGCAGATTGTTTCCCAGAATTCTATTACAGCAAATCATCATCCAGAATGTGGCTAGCCGGTTCTACTTTCTAATAAATCGACCCATATAGTATTCTTTCCTTTACAATAAAGGTTTATTCTTTCAAAAGTCTTGTAAAATCCTGGTGTATCCAAGTCTGAATCAATTAGTATCCTCGTGAATGTCGAACTTAAATTGTTACATCCTGTTACATAAAAACTTGTTTGTATGTTCTTTGCACTGTTCTTCAATGATCTGATAGGAAAAGAAGTCATCTTTTAATTTTTCCAAATGAATTGGATTATTATAATCAGTGATGTATATGGCAACACTTTTCAGTATAAGTCTTGTATGGGGCTTGCAGACTCGTCAGGTGGTAGTGAAATGGATCAGCAACACTTTACCAGCGTGTTTTATTTAGAACCTGATGTGTAGCATCTCATTGGATCTCCTCAGTCAATGAGTAGTGTACTTTTTCTTTCTCCTCTTAGCAATTATAGACCACTAAGTATGAGTATCAATAGCAACCACATTTGCTAAGTTTTCTTATATCGTGGAATCTCATGAAGATTGACAGTACCATACAATCCTCTAACAATAATTTATGAACTTGATATATTAGTCATTCAATTTAAACTAACGATGTTTAATTGTGAGTTAATAAAATCTAATTGTATCTAATTTATATTGTATTTAATAATTTCAAATTATATCTCATAATTTAAGATTAAATAATATTTAAATCAAAACTGAAATGTATAAATATTATCACCGTAAAATAAACAGTAGATTGAAGTATATGTGCTATCATTTATTCTAATAATAATAATAATATAAAATTAACATTTATTTACATTAAAATGAATAAATTAATGAAATATTATGTATTTACAAAGATGGTAAAATTGATTTTTTTACTAATTATGTCATATTTTTTCTAAGTTAAGGAAATGTTATGGAAACTACTCCTATTTTGTTTTTATTTTTATGTAATTCTTTTAATTAAAACCTTACAATTTATTAATATGTTGAAAATGTTAACAATTAAAAATAATTATTGTTTATTATTTTATGAAACAGAACATTTTAAAATAATTATAAATAAACAAATTTTTTTATTTTATATTTATTTTTATATAATGTTATTATTTTATTTTACAAAAATGAAATAAACTATAATTTAAATCAAAATATAATTTCAATTATTTAAAAATATCCCATAAACAAACATAATTGATAATTGGGCAATTTGCATTTAATAGCAATTATTTACAGTATATTATTATAAAAAAACAATATTAACACTAATTAAGAGTGATAAAATAAAAAAAGATTTAATTATTTTTATGTAAAAGTTAATTAAAAAAATATATTAAATTACATTATCATTTAAATTCTTGACTGTACAATTGCATCTTTTATATGCATTTAACTGTATAAAATTCACATATTCTCTTTATCTACGTCTGCCAGCAATACCTCACAAAATCGTCTGTACAAACAAATATCCATATACTATCTAATTAAAAAATAAGCACAGTAGGTGACAAAAGCCACCCAATGACTTGCAAATCCAAATTGAGACCATTTGTCAATAGTGTGTCTATAACTATACCCAGTTTCCTGAAGCTCTGATGTATCAAACATGAGACCTAGGTATGCCAAATGAAATATAGATAAAAATGAGAATGCAACATTAATCACGATGACCCACCAACAGTTGTGTTTTCTCGAATGATTACATTTATGACCTGCACAAGATTTTGAAGTGACACAAGCATCAAAAACTTCGGATAATAACAGTCTTAATTGAAATTCGATGTAAGTATAAAATCCAAGACTCAATAAAACTGCAGCCAATTGAAAATTTAAACCGTGTAATAAGGAAGACGCCAAATAGGTTGTTAAAATTGCTCCAAATCGACCAAGCTGTCTTCTAGATGGTCTGAATATATAAGATTTCAACCAGTAATGCATTGGTATGTTCCAGTTGATGACAACTTGTACTAATGATCTTGGAATTTCTATTTCCACAGCTTTTGTCACAGTTCCCAAATTAGGATCAAACCCACCTAAAATCGTTACACTAGCTGACATAAAGGAAATGAAATAATGTGAAGTTCTGAATGCCAAAGCATCACGATAAGCAACAATCCAAATGAACTGTTCTATATAGTTATCCTTTAATACCCAGGAGATGAGGCAATTAGAAGATATAAGGAAGAATAAAGAAAATATAAAATTTCTTATGAAAGGAAGAACCCATTTTTTATTATATGTGTCTTGGTTTAATAGGGATATATAATCCTTGAATGGGATCCAAGGTCCAAAAAAACATGTAGCTGGACAGAAAATGTAACCAAGGTAATTGTATAAATTAATAAGAGGCTTTTGCATTGGATCAGCATAGTCAATGATAATACTAATCATTTTCATAACCATTATCATAACCACTCCGCGAATTTTATGCCAAGTTGTAGGAGGCATGGAGAATTCACAAAAAAGAATTATCATTAGACTGCAAAAGAAGATTCTCATACTAGATGGATAATGAATTGAATCAGTGAGTAAAGTGTAGGATACAATTGTAAATATTATTATAATTATAAGACTTTCTGGCACATAATAATGGAGGATGAACATACCAAAAAGAAAGGATATTATATGACGAATTTTAAGAGATTTTACATAAGTTGTAGATAACTTGAATAAGTAAGAAAAAATGAGAAGTGGAATGATAT
>JABFOX010001148.1:0-13686 GCA_022817665.1 Axea sp. ZL-2020
AAGATTTATTTCTTGTTTTCCGCCTCTTCTCTCCTAGGTTACATACAAATGTAATGAACTTTTGTCATCGTTAGTAACACAGACGGAAAGTTAATTAGTAATATTTGTTTACTGGAATAAAATTTTATACTTTTTAAACGGACTTTTGAATACATATGGTAATTTGAAAGAAAGATTAGAAGACAAAATATATGAATGGAATGGTTTTTGGCTAGACAGCAAAAAAAGCGGTAAAGTTTAAATTTTTTTTTTTTTTTTTTATTTTTTTTTTCATTTATTTATGTTCCTTATTTTCTACATAAATTATTATTACTTTTCATTTGGTTAAGCGCACGATCAATTTGTATAATTATGTATTTAAATTAAACACGAGAAATTGAACAATGAGTTTTTTATTTATTATTTCTAATCGTTCAATTTTTTGAGTATAATTGGAATATATAATTATACAAGTTCCTAATAGCCATATCGAAACAGCAATAATAAAAACAACAACAACAATTTATATAAAACAGCTATAATTATCAATTATATCAATTAACCAGAAATTCAATTCTATAAGTCAGATTTACTGGTGCATATTCATATCAAAATGTGTCACTGAAACACCTCTTTATGGATAAGTATAAAATAGTTGTGGTGTCTGTTACGTGAATATATATATATATTGTAAAAATAAGATTAATTTAAGAATAATACAATTAGTGTGAAATGGTTTTAAATGTAAAAAACGTTAAATAACTCGATACTAGATTGCAATATTTTGTTTAAAAATAATAAGAGACTTTGTACCTCAAACGGTGCCTTTATCATGTCAACACAATTTATATTATATCATAATAATAATAATAATATTTAACTTAGTTGTCTGTTTGTCTTTTGTCGTGCAATAATTTAATATTAATTTAAACGCGCGGAGAAGTTAATAGCTCCTGTTCGGAGCTCAGAGGAAATTAATTTTCCATGTTACTAATAAAAAGATTTCCGAAAAATATGTTCGCGAGTTACAAAGTTATTCTGGTTCTTCTCAAATGCCGACATAACTCATTTTAATTTATTTCAACATACACGCTTCTCCAGAAGATCAGGCTTCATTTCTTTAAGTTGCACGGCTCTTCGGTTCACCGTCCGAAAAGGTTCAGTCACTACTGCAATAATTTTCTTTACTCCGCGATGCCTTAAATTTACATTTTCTCAACGTTAATGTTCCATATACATTATATATATATATATATATATATATCAATGTAATGCACAAAAGCATTACTGTCGAATAAATTTAAATAGCCGACTTAATTTTAATCGTTAAGAAATGATTTTTAAACAAAAACGCGTCAGCCTTAACAACGACTTTTCGAATATCAGAAAACTGAGGTTGAAACGTCGGTGCGTCGGAATCGCGGTGCCTTGAAAATTGTGACGATCTTTCAATTTCCTTCCTCGGTCTTGAGTTCGGACGAAGAGTCCACCTCGGTGCACGAGCGATTCGTGCGAGAGCCTACGACCGGTGCAAGAAAGACAATGATTTGCGAATCGTTATCCGGTCAATTAAGCGGATACTCCGCCGTGTGCGAGATATCGGGCAGGTCGTCGACCTGACCTGACGCGAAGGAGAGAGTGAGAGGGACAGAGATGGAGCGTCGAGAAGAGTGTCTGCGAGTGTCGTCGGCTCTTCTTCCGAGTGCGCGAAATATGCAATCATGGATGCACGCGTCGCTGTGCGAAGGGCTTTGGTGTGGACTTTATTTCTGGCAGCCGGCCGAGCAGACGATGGGACAGCGCCTCGTTGCAACCGCGAGTCGTCGTGTCCCTCTCGTTCTCCTCCTCAGCCATCTGACCGAGAGATTGCTACCGTCGTTCGGATTATACCTGGGGTCACATACGCGTGCACGCGCAAGTGCGTCTTAATGCTCGGTTCTGGTAGGCCTGGCGTTCCCATTGCCGACGAGCATCGCGGCCGTTTTTCGTGCTCAGTCGCCTGCGTTGGGAGAACGCTGGGCCGCATTCGCCGAACTATGCCCCTGCGTCGCGAGAACGTGAATTTGCGCGAGCTCGTAATGCGCGCCTTATCCCTGCGCTCAGGATATCCACTTTCGAGAAAAGTATACGTGTTCTTCAATTCATAAAATCTTGCACTCGAGACACACGAGACGCTTCTAATGATATATGATTACCTTCTTCATTTTTTTTTTTTTTTTTCTTTTTTTTTTCTCTTCTTCCTTTTATTGTCGTTCGAGAATAATGGAAGGAATGCTGGCTAATCAAATGGTTCGTCAAAAGTGAAAACTGTCATTTGAACTGAAACTTCAGGCTTCGTGCTCAAATTCGCTTGCGTGGAAATTTCTTGCGCGGTTTTGTTTGCTTTGACTCGCAAATTAAGCTCGATAATTAAAATAATCAGTCCGCGCGCGGAAAGAAGAACAAGCAATTTTATGAAATTTGCGCGAGGGGTGAATTTGTCAAGATCTTGTCGCAAAGTGAATTAAATAATAAAATAACCATAAACGGGGATTTTTTTATTTAGCGCATTCTCTAAAATGTAAATTTAACTCTCGTACTTTTATTAAACAATCATTTCTACCGGCGTTGAAACAAAATTATTTATGCCATTGACCGATTCAATTTTACATATACCCTTCACAGTCCTGAAATGTCGTTGCAGTTTATATTATTTACGTAACGTAAAATAATCGTTATTTCGCGCCAAAATAGCAGTGCAAAATCAGATTTTTTACACGCTTCTGTAGTTATTTATACAGCGATAATAAGTTGAAATATAATGAAGCGGAATTTCGTGACAAATTATAGAAGCGTCGTGAACAACTATGATTCATTTCGTTTGTGAAACATCGATGTTGCAGTTTCTTATGCATTTGTTCTGTAAGACGCCCTGTTCACAGTTGTTACTTTATATATAAAATATCAGTACTCGTGTTTTATTCAACTATTTCAAGCACGGAATAAACAAAAAAGACAGCTGGTTAAAAAACTTGTACCACAAATATCTAAAAAAGTTCAACCGCAAATACCTAAAAAAAAGCATTTTAGAAATTCGCAACACTTGTCTTACGAAACCTTTGGGCGTGATAAATTCATAACTAACAACTATGACAAACTGGTTCAATAATCCTTTAAACGGTCTCGTTAATTTAATAAAATCGCTTTCATAAGGCGAACAATTTTTTAACAAACAAAAGCGTAATTATCCCTTCTGAAAATTCTTTACGATTTCTTATATCTTACTGCATTTCATATATATATATTTTTTTATTTCTTATTTACCACGTTTAAAAAATTATTCAAGCTACATTCATTCATAAAATCTTATCTACTTTTAATACGATAATCTATTTCATGTCTAACGGTCATCGATAGAATGCAGAGAGTTGGGGGAGGGGGGTATGAATGATTGTAAATCGTTTCGTCCACGAGCGACAAAGTTAAAGGTATTCTTACGGTACTGCAAAAAACTGCAATGAATATTCCAGCGACCTGAATCGAACAGAAACGTAACAGGTAAACTGAATGAAAACAAGTAAATTGAATGAAAACGCGTGTAAATTTGCATGAGAAGCCATCGCTCAATAAAGCACGAACGCGAATTCATTGTTTTCTGAAACGTTAAAACTCGTGAATAAAAATATGAAAAGTTCCATGAAGCATTGCACGGGATCTAATCGCAAAGGTGATTAACAACCAATGTCGTCACTGACCAACGACTGGAGGAACGCGACGAGGAGAATAATTAATCGCAGCTCTTAAGCAAAGCCGTCTTTTCCTCACACTCCAACGGTGCGTCGTTATTTCGCATCGGCGTTTTGGGTCGCGCGTTTAATCAAAGCCGCAATTACAAAACGATCGAAACGCGAGTGAAAAGCTGACGTCGTACGAACGAAACACCGGCACACCGCTGGACGAGAGTCACCGTTGCAACATCGCATTTATAGAAATCGTTTTATATGCCTTCTCTTTTTCAAGCGTTTCTTTTACCGTGCGCCTTAACGGTACTTCACACCAACGAACAGGAAACTGCCACGCGCAATTTTTCAGCACGCACGCCACGCATCGCAATGATCGCCTCGTTTAATCATCATCGTGACTCGTTATTTTAATCAATTCGATCATTCGCCAACAACGTGCGAAACGCCCAAGGAGAATTTCATCCAGCGGTGAGGTAGAGAAAAGTCCGCGCGGCGGAAGATCGTGCGAGAAAAGCACGTGGGGTGGAAATTCGAGGGAGAAAAGCTCGCGGGGTGGAAATTCGAGCGACAAAAGCTCGTGGGATGGAAATTCGAGCGAGAAAAGCTCGCGGGGTGGAAATTCGCGCATTCGTGCGAAACCACTCGTGGAACGCTGATGAAGCGCGCTCGAGATGGACGCACCGTCCAACTCGAAACTCAAATGAGCCGAACTGACCCTGAAAGTGTCACGGCGTATAAATAGTGCACTCTTCTTTGGGTTTTCGCGTTGCTCGAAACGGCTCGCGAGGGGAATTTCAACGCTCCGTTTAATCATTTGTCACGTGGCAAAATGACGCGTCGCTTGCGACCACATCGACGAAAATAAGACGGCCACGCGAGCGGGCGCTCGTAACGTCGGTAAAATCGACGAAAAAAATCGGCGTTCTAAATTTTGCTCGCGCAGTCGGATTCGGTCGTGTAAAACGTCGGCGAATATTACAACTCGTAATTGAAGAACAGAGAAACGCGGAGAGAGGAATAATCATTCCCGTCAATCGGCTGGAAAGTTCGAGGGGATTTTTCCGTCTCGGCGAGCTTTTCTTGTCGCTTCCAATGAGAAGAACATCGAGCTCGAGTTTTCATGACGTTTTTGCTTAAAATAATTGTCGAGTGATTGACGACTGTGTCGAAAGCATTGCGCGACCGCTAAAATCCAACGCGATTGTCCGTGCCGTCAACATTTCAACCGATTGAAAATGCAACAAAATCCACCGCACTTTAGTGCTCTCGTTCCTTTTCAGCTTTGCGTTGTGTCGTGTTTTACTTGGACCCACTTTGGACGCTGTACAAAATGACTCGTACCTTTTATTCCGTTTAAACTAATGCACGCATTTAACTGATGCGTGTTATCGACTCTTAATTATAACTCATTTGCGTACAACAGTTTTCGTGTGATATTAAATATGTAGCGTTGAACGAGACAGAAGTGCTTTACAATTATTGAGATACATGCTGCAGAGTATCATATTGATTTGCGTTGTAAAATTACTAAAAGCGTGTGAAGTTGAGTTATTATTTTATTGCATGTTATTAAATTAAATTATCCATTCGCTTGGTACCCAGGTCGAAGAATTATACTTTCATAAAAAAAAAAAAAAAAAAAAAAAAAAAAAACATTGTCTTTTAAAAAAATAATTTTTAAAAAATTTAATTTTTAAAAAAAAAAAATTTAAAGAAAAATAATTCGCGTAAAAACTTTTTTGAAAAATTTTAATAAAAAAATAATAATTTTTATTAAAAAATTATTTCAAAAGGAATGGGTGAAAAAAATATTAGGTTTTTTTATTTGTTTTGTTAAGGTTTTTTTGTTTTTTAAATTTTTGGACCTTTATTTTCAGTTTTTTTTTTTTTTTTTTTTGTAAATATACATTAAAAGTGATGGTTTTATTTACAATGTGAAATGAAAACTCGATATATTTTTATAGATTAGATTCAGATGTACTATTTTTTTTTTTTAGCTTGATATGCTTTAAAGTGTTTTTCAAATTTTTACAAATTTTTCGACAATTTATATTTTTATATTTATGGCGCACATGAACTGCAAGCATAATGCCTCATATGCCGTGACAAGAATGACTATAGTTTTTGCGACATAAAAACGACTGCACTTCCGTCAAGCAATGTAGGTGATCCGTTGTCGTTTTAAATACCAATCGATTGCGAGTTCCTTATTGAAACATGAAAAATAGAGAAAACGTGATATGTTGGAAATGTATTTGAAGCTTTCTTAACAAAATTCATTTGTCACAATGATTTCATAAATAGTCATGTTGGTCGCACTTTTCTAGTTTTTCAACATTTTACGAAGTACCTTTTTGTATTATTATTTGAAAAATGTGGAAACGTTGAAGTTTTGTTAAATCAAACTTGCCCTAAATTTTGGCCGAATTTTATATCAAAATGTTTTCATTATAGCTCCCTACAGATTTCAGTAAAGTTGAGGGTTTATTTTCAAGTCTTCATTTTAATTTGCAGTGCTAAAAAATTCAGTCATTAATCCAAGCTCAGCAAGTACGGAGTTATAAATGTTGTTAATATTTAAATACCACTGCAAGCTATGGTATGGTGTCCGTACAATTTTGACAACTTTTTAAGATTTTCTGTCGACCATTTTCTGTTCTAGAGTAACACTGGGTATTCGAATATGAAATTGCATTAAATGCTCAGTGATTGCGTTCAAGTTATCCTGGATTTTTAGTCATTATTTAATAATTAGCAATTTGTTCAATTCCACCCTTGGTCAACTATTTATCATGAAGATAAATTATGAAAAATACGATAGCGTGATTTCGGCAAGAACAAGAGAATAATTGTATTCAATCAGATTCGGACACATTCAACTTCAAAAGCAGACATTGTTCATGCTGTATCTTTATTTCCACTTCATTAAGATGACAGATAACCAACCATGTGTACTGCCTTTGTTGATCGTCTGACGCAGCTTTTTGCGTTATAAATAAATTTGTCATTTGTTTTAACAAAAATGCATTTGCTCGAAGCATATTTGTTCTTTATTTTCTTCTGTGCTACATGCCATCATAATTCACATGCAATCTCATATACGCCACCAATAAAATTAATATTCGATCGTTTTTGACAATTTATTTAACTCGTAACAAATTATAAACACAAACGTTTCATTACCGCTTGAAATAAAATACGCTATTTATATTTTCGATTTAAAATCAATATTTCATCCCAGTCTAGTACGCTATTTCGTGTCCAGTTTGGACTGCGAAAATCTTCTTTTGGCTTAAAAAGTCGTCTTTTCTGTATTGTTTGTAATAATACAAACTAATGCTCAATTTAACCTAAAAACCAGAGGAAATTTATCGAGAGGCGTACATTAAAGTACACGGACGTTAGATAAAGTATCGCGACAATAAATTATTCGGAAATTTTGATTTAAATTGAAAACTTTCTTCCACGTAGAAAAATGGTCAATAAGGAATATTTTATTGAGGCGTTTATGTGAGAAAGTCCGCGAAAATATGTGTATTGCATGCAATGGGCGTTATTTTGAAGGTGGCGAAATAAATACTGATGAATAATTAAGCATTTTGCGTTTCATTTACAATTTCTGGGTATATGGTTGTCACAACGTATAGTCTGACGCATGAAAAAATGTTTAATTTCACAAATGAGAATTAATGTTAAAAATGTTGGGTTAAAAATTCGTAAAGAGTCATTTTAAATAAAGCCTTCTTTATGTAGAAAGCGTTGAACAATGTTATAGCGCACAGTGCAGTTTGAAGTGAAATAATGTTCAAAAAATGCTAATTGTTGATTGTTGCATTTTGATACCCTCAATTGAATTTAACGCATTACGTTAATATGACATATTTAATGAATTACGTTTTCCTCCCTTGACTGTTTCGATGAACGATAAATTTGGTTAAATATATTAAATCAATTACATTTATGCTAATTAAAACTTAATTAAATTTGTTACAACGTTTGCACAGTTGTTGGTGTTTTCGCAGAGTAAAAACAACGCGTTGTTATTAAAAATTGCGAGTTTTTTTTTGTCTGTTCTTACGCCTGAAGTAATGTTTTGACCGAGGGCGTTGAAAAAGCTGCATTTTACTCGTTGTATTGAAAATTAAATCATGCTCTTAATTTCGGCTCTATTTTGAGAACATCTGCCACCTTGTGCAATAACTCAAAGTTTATCAACATCGCAAACTTTTGCAACGCTACAGCGTGCAAACTGTTTGCTTTTACAAATGGTATTTTTGACGTTTCGATTACACCCAGTTGTTTTTGGAGATGAATGAAGCACTGAATCAGTATCACATACTGAATAAAATGTATTGTTCGTTTAAATGCCTTGCATTTATAGTTACAAAAACACTGGTTGATGTTGCAAATATTATTGCTTAAATAATCGAATAAAAATAAATATCGCAGGTAGGGTTTTCATCAATTGCTTCGACTGAAGTATTTTTGTTGCTCATTTTTGTCTCTAGTTCAAATCCAAATGAAAATATGTTTGCTTTCGTGTACAATTATAAAATTAATTACTTCAAATAGTAAATCTATATAAATTATTATTAGGTTTAAAATTATTTAAAAAGTATCAGGTTTAAAGTGTCAATCGGAAGCGCAAATTAAAAAAGTACAATTTTGAAATATATTTTGGAAGATGTTAATACATGCATTATACTAATATAATATCACTCAATTCACATTTCTGTTTTTGTCTCTATACTACTTAATTGATGTACGTTACAATTTTTTGAACTAATGTGTAATACAACAATTCAAACCATTTTCCATTAAAATGTTACATTTTGTACTGATATATTGTCAATGAAAAAAATGTATATCTATAAAGTACTGACTGTTTGAATCACGTCTCGTTATAAATAAAATATGTGACATTTCTATCTTTTATCAAATATTGATTTATCACTTTATTTCTATCAAATTTAATAAGCTATTCACAAATGTTCAATTAATGTTTTTGATCTCATATTTTTGCTTCACAGTTTTTATATTCATTAGAAGTAATCAGTTTATATTACGAACAACATTATTTTCGTATTATTTAACTTAGTTTAATTGCATGAATTATACTTTCTTGATAATATTTCTATGCAATTTTTATAGAGTTTTTATAAGAATTTTACGTGATTTTGCATTTGAGCATACATTTGTATATTTCATACACAATTTATATAAAGTTTGTTATTTGACTCATCTAATTATAACTCTATGATGTATCGTTTTGTTTCTGCTGATTTCATTTCAGCGCATATGACTTAATTTATGTGATTTTGATCAATATGTAAAGTTTCAGTATTTACCTGTATTTCATTCTATTTTCATTTATTAAATGAAGAACTAGATAATAATTGCTGATACTGTTTTTGGATGAACTAACGAGCTGTTCTTTTGATTCAATAAAGCATGTTATTTTAATTTATTTATTATTTGAAAATACTTTTAACGCCAGTGTAATTTATTTTGCTTTAATAATTGGATAATTACTAATTTACTTTTTCACCTGCTTAAGTGACAAGTGCATAATCAATAATATAATGTAAAAATGTACATTGCGTCATTGACACTTTTGAACTTTTATTTGACGCGTTGATCCCAAGTTGGTGGGCCCTTAGCAAAACATTTCTATAACAAAAAACAAGATAATCATGTATCATTTGAATTAGAAACGAAGTATAAAAAGTGAAATAACAATATCAATTGTTTGCAAAAACTTGCTTATGCCTGTATACTTAAAATTTAATTTTTGTCATCTTAAATTCCAGTTGTCTATGAATTGTACATATAATTGTCAAAAAGAATGTTAAAGCCATTTGTGGGAATATTTTTAAATTTACATTGTAAAAGGGAGTTTAACAATAACACAATTTATCTTCTTTTGGATAAATATAAATTTTATATTTATTATGTAATTTGATCATAAATGCTACCGAGTTTAAATGTGTTCGTGTGAATAGCAATAATATTTTTATTCGATTTTATATGTAACATTTCAGCTATGTTTCTGTTTAAAATATTGGTTCCTGCGTCCAAAATTTGGTTTATCGTTATTTTAATTTATTGTCCAAAGGATATATTTTCGCTTATACTTTTTTAAAACTACAAACCTTTATTTGTCAAAAGATAGTACACCGAGAAATACTTTATTACCTAATTAAATGTTTTATCATATAATATAATTAAATAATACTGGATCGTATAATATATTAAAACTATAAATCCTTGGATATAAATTTTGCGCGCGAGGAAATGTTATATTTAACAAATTGTACCCGTAATGCCAAAAAAAAAAAAATTATCTTATACAGTGAAAGTAATTATCCTATATTAATTTTTGTACACGTAAATGTTTATACCTACATTAAGATCTGATTGTAGTTTTACTCTAATATAGAATAATTTAAAGTTCTTCACTATTTTCCACTTTTATCTTGTACATAATAATTTCTTAAATGCACTTTTCCACCGTGCATCTAATTTTTATCAGCCGATAAATGCAATTCAACCGAATTCAAGCTCATTTATTTCTTCATCGTTCGTGCTAATAATTGAATTGAACCATAAGAATAACAAATAAAGAAAACATAAATCGTCATTCGACAAATAGTTTCTGCGTTTTATAATTTGATTTTTTAACTGATAAAAATGTTTACGATCCCCGTACTCTAAGTTTTCAATTCGTGGTCTCAATAAAAAAGCGATTCTTACTGATATTTGGGTATTTTCATACATTTTTTACATATCTTATATTTTCTTCGTTCTCCTGCAAATAAATAACTGCCCATAAAATGTAAAATGTAAAACTGAAGCGGTTTTGCCATAAGATGAAAAGTCATCAAACGAATTCTCGTAAAATACGAAATTCTCGAGAATTCAATCTTCGCGCTTTGTCTTGCTCTCTTACAAATACGAGCACGAAGCAGTTTATCTTTGATCGAATGACTTTGATAATGTCATGTTTAATAAGTATCATTCCGATCGCGCACGATTCAGTTAGAAGCGTTTGATCTGGAATATTTCCTTAGTGAATTTCGATTTAAAATTTTGATGCTCCCTAAACTTGTTTTTGAAGTTTCATTTACATTGATTAATTCCGTTGTGACATTTTGGCAGTTCTAAGTTATTAATCACAAAAAAGAAACGCATACACTGGAAATGTATACATATGTGGTTATCACATTGTCATTATTAAAAATAATATTAAGTATTTCATAAATCAGTGTAATTGCTGTAAAGTAACTTAATGCGATAATCCGATTAAAATGAGAAACACATGCTTAATCGATGTTTTAGATATCCAGTAATTACAAGTAAAACATTATGTTTGATGGTCTGAAAATTCCGTAAATTTTAATTTGATATTTTAATGCTTTTGTGTTCTGTGTATAACCGTACCGATACTTATTGCAACGCTCGTTTAACGCTTTCATAAATTTATTTGTCTAATAAAGAATTAAGTATCTACACTTATATAATATATTATACCGATTGAAGATTTTTAAAGAACGCGATGAAAGAAAGGCCAAACAAATAAGAACGGGATAGAGTATTTGTTTCATTTCATTACGATAAAAATTGGAAAAGGTGGTCGGGAGAAGAATGATGTACTTCTGAACGATCTGATATTTGATAATAAAAGACAAATGAACGAACGAGATTGAATCGGGACCATCAAAGTTTGATTCCTGAGCCGTTTAAAAACGCACAACAACTTTCAAATTGTAATCATTTGAATGCATTTGGAGTACAATTATTGGTCAGTGCCTCTTATCGCGAAATAACTTGTAATTTCATTATTAATGAAATAGTTATCGAAGTTCAATAGATTTCGATACAATCTGAAAGTACAATGATGCCGAACTCGTGGAATTTTTGTAGGTATTTTATTGGGGTAATACGGAAAGTAATAAAATTCGTATGGGATTTATACAAAATATCACGAAAATAACGTGTTTGGCACGTGAAGAATCGTAGATGTGCGATGGACAGTTGTACAAAGACAGTGATCTTTAAATGAATTGCTTATTTTATAACCAATATTCTTCGTACAATACCTCCATAAAACCATTAAAAGTAATGTTACTTGCTATATAATTATACCGAGATAGTATCGATACGCAAAAGAATCGTCTGAGAAACTCGTGCCATTCTTATAAGACTCCTGTGTGGTACAATCGTTTTATTGATCGTGAAATGGTGTTTCTGAAATTCCCTTTCGCCACGTGATAAGTCAAATACATGCAAATAATGACTTGTATTCAAATGTATTGAAATGCATTAATTTTAAAACGCTATGCAAATGGCTAAAATTGAGCTATTTTGCGCAAAATAAAAGTTTGATTTTTCACGCTGCGACAAGGAAATTAAACGAAGTATAACTGCAAAATTGATGTATTATAGTCTACCAATATTGCATATTTGTTTCATAGTTGATTATCGTTATACAATAACGCACTGTAGTTGTAATTTAATAATAACAATAACAACAACAACAACAATAATTCAACAAAATTACAAGCATAAAATGAAAGAAAGGAATATCAACTCCTTTTGTCTCTAAAGGTACGTTGATAAAATGAATAATTCTAAAATTCTTAATACAGACACTATTAATCTTGCCATATTACCTATATTTAATTTAGTTAGTTGTATTCCCACAACATTACCGTTATATTGCTTTTTGTATTTCACACGAAATGGTTCTTATGGAACAGAAAACATTTATTTGTGCAAACAACAGTAGAATTAAAAGTGACAATATTCGAGTTTCTTCTCTTGTTTCTTTCCCAACTTTAAATAAATTAGTTAAAAACTGGAGTATTGGATAAATAAAATTTATCGGTTTTACTAAAAAAGGAAAATAGAAAAGCTATTATTTAAATCACGTTTGGTTTACAATGTCTTTTATTGTTCAGTACCATTTGACTAATTGCTTAATGACTTTTGCAAAAAGAAAATCTGTCAAAACGAAACCGTGTTTTGCAGAAATGTTTCGTGTTTTTCTGATAGTATCAGATTTTAAGATTCACTTTTCACCAATCGAATTCTTTGAACAAAAACTGTTGAAATAATTGTAAAAACCGGGAAAAGGCAAATACACTGACTTTAATGCATGAAAATTTATGTCGATAATACATCGCATTTTTAGTTGGATGCCTACAGAATACCACCTAATTTAATGAAGCAATAAATTATGAATAATATCGGCGATGAATTTTACGGATAAAAAATAATTAAGGTAGATGAAATGACGCGGTAGTGCAGTTGAGCCACGAGATTTTTACTATCGGTAATGTTCAACGTTGAGGAAACACGTTTAATATTGAAATTTGCATAATTGAATAACAAAATAAATAATAACTATGCTAAAGCAAATGGAAATTTGTATTGAAATACGACCACTGTGAGATCCATTTTGTATTATTACCGTTGACAATCTTGAGTAATGCGCGAGGTTTGACAAAGGCTTTAAAACTGAATACCCGGCTACATTTGTCGTCATCAATTATTTTTATTTTCCCGTGCAGAGACGGAGCATTCGACTTTCGGTGCAATGTTGCATTTCGCTCAATATGGTAATGCAGTTGAAGCGAAGCCCGATCTCACACATTTATTTATGCAGTTTCTGCGTCCGAGATTGAAATATAACGCGATTAAAAATTACCCACAGAAGAGATGACTGCAAACACAATTACGCGCGACCGACTACGCGCAGTCTTCGAAACGATTCAAACTACGGCAAAGATCGCGAGCTTTGTTTAAAGTCCGAAACGCGTTTCTGATTCGATCGTGATAATTAAAAACGAGCTACGAACAATATTTCCTTTCTTTGACGGTGCAAGTTTTGCACCGTAATTGGAAAAATATCAGCGTTTTTGCGGGCATCATTGAAAAGTTTGCTCGCAAGCAAAGCGGCTTTATTCAGCTCTTTAAAAAATGA
>JABFOX010001149.1:0-13684 GCA_022817665.1 Axea sp. ZL-2020
AAATTCCTTGCTTCATATACCTGCATTTTTATTGAACAACAATATTCTTCCTCAACTTGAGGAATAGTTTGTGGTTCTGTAATTTTAGAGAAACTCTTTGGTTCTGTTGTTTCTGGGCTACTTTCCGTGTCACAAAATGGTAAATCATCTAAGTTGGGACGATTTATCTTGAATTCTTTTATACAATTATTATGTTCATTTGTTGATTTTGTTGTAGTTTCTTCATTACCGGTTATTTTCGCCTCATCTAGGCAGTATTCTGGCCTTTTAAATTGTTGTTTTACCCAGTCCATACTTACAATAACTACAAAGTATCTTATTACGTTGTGTTATTTTATAGTTTTATATAATATAAAATATAATTCAAATATTAGTATTAGTGTTCTTCACTATAAACAAGTTTAAAATTACATATTCCGTTTAATTTGTTCGTACGGATATTTTTAATTACAATAAATATTACACAGCAATCGTTACAAATATAAATATAATTTTAAAAAATGCATTATACATATTATAATTTGCAAGGTTATAAGGAATATGTAAACTTAAAATATACACATTAATACTTACATTTTTGAAACACACTATCCATATCACTGTAATTTATATAAAAATTAATTTGCAAAGCATTCTAACGCAAAAGTTATGTGAGTTTAAGAATTCAATTTATAATTGTGTTCAAATTACATGTCCTGTCATTTTGTTTTAAATATAATTATCACATGAAGTTTGCAAATCATGCGAGATATTATAGTTAAAGTAAATATTTTTAATAACTGTTTAATATTTTTACTTTTTCATATGTGTATATTCAAAATAAATGTGGTACTTTGAATATATTATAATTTTAAAAAATATTCATGTATCACTACTATTCATAAATTCATATATTCATATACTAATATATTCTCTAAAATAATATCAAATATGGAATTATGTATATTCAAGTCATATTCATAAATGACATTTTAATAACAAACGAATTATATCAGTACAAAAAAATTAATTTAAACTTTTTTTTAATTTATAATTCAGTTAATATAATTAGAATCTGAAATTCGATAAAAGCATTAAATAAAATTGAACTAAAATTCATTGATTAATATTTCAAATGTTAAAAAATGTCGATTGTTTTAAATTAAAAATTATTTCTGTCACGATGTAAATAATGAACTCAAAATTAAAGGAATCGCATGTGCTTTGTAAAAAAATATTTGTTACTTCTATATAAGATTTTTTAAAAATCGATATAACTTATTTGTCATGGATTTTTTGAGTCTCCCATACTGCATTGCAATTTCAACTGCAATATATAAATTGCAGTGTCTTTTGCACGATAAAACATAAGAATATTTATATTATATCGACTAAGGTGAAAGAGTTATGATGGTTTTTAGATTTTCGGATCGCTGTTTGACAAACAAATATCAATATCTTAATAATAATAAAAAATAATAAGCAAAGGGAATAAAATTAATTATTTATCTTTTGCCATCGATAAAAGTGTTAATTTTAAATAGAATAAAAAGAATACGAATTGTAGATTTTTAAACAAAAACTCATTATGTGCGTTCATTATAAAAGATTATTTCTTAATTTATATGTTTTATCTCACAACCATTTAATTTTTTAACAAATAATTCGAAAATGCAAAAGAAAAACAATATAAACACTGATATTACTTTTAACCATAATGCATCGTTGGAATATTTTAACGCATCGTATGGAATAATCCATTTTTGTACAATACACTTTTATTCTTCAGTTAAACAACATTACCAGGGTGAGTTGATTTTAATGTGTTTTGCCCTGTTTTGGCAGTTAACATTAGGTTGATACTGATTACCATTACAACATTCCAACCGGTAATGGTTCATTCATCTGCCGATATTGGAATTAATTTATTTGTAATGCAGCAGTTACTAATATTGTGTTGATAAAAAAATATTGTTGAACTTTCTTGGTACCTGACGGGTTGTTAATAGTCCGTAGTATTGCGTAATTCATTAGCTTTGCATAACTAAGTGGCCGGAGCAAGGTTGAAACAGACTACATCTTATATCAGGGATCACCAAATTAGGGCTATCACAATTTTTTTTTTCAGTGAAAATTCTTACATAAGGCCCAAATTGACATCTGATGACTTATAAATTATTCATCGAATAAAAGAATACTTAATTATACTTTAACTTAATTAGTTAATTAACTTACTTAAATTAAATTCTAAAATGTTAAACATTTGTTGAAATTAAATTATTCTACAAGTAACCATCAATAATATAACTTAAAAAGTCATAAGTATAATGCATTTATAAATAAATTTCTTGAATTAATAATAATGTGAAATTTTTTATTATAAATTATATTTTTTTTGTTATAAATTTGTTATAAGTTATACATATCATATAAATATAATTTAATTGTACGAATATTCACGATATAAAATAATATAATTTTCATATAAAAAAGTCTATTTTAAAATTAATTCGTAAAATTGTTGTTCAGAAGAAATAAACTTTATAATTATAATTTTCTTTAAATTTTCATATGAAACATTTTGATGGCAACAAATCACATGAAATATTGATACAAAATTAATGTAAATATAATTTCTCAAAATGCGAAATTTAAATAAATAATTTTGCATAAAACTCGTAAGAAATTATGTAAATATAAATTAATTGATAACGTAACTTTTATTTAAACACTATTATTAAATAATTTTTATCAATTTACAACTAATTATTTAAATCGTTTACATAATATTTATGTAAATCTGATTATCAAATGTGTTGCACATATAAAAAAGAATATATAAGATCACGCATCTAAAATACAACAGTAAATAATACAATAAAAGATCTAACGTAATAAAAATATCGTATAATTGTTTAATAAGATTCTGTATAAATTTGTAATATAAAATGAAGCAATACAATAACGCGATAATTAAAAAAAACTGTTTAACGTAAATTTATTTAACTTCCAATAGTTTTATTATTCAATGTTGTGTATTACTTAACGAATTTAAAATAATAAATCATAACAATAAATATTGTTGTTAAAAATAACTGTGAAATAAGCAAAAAAGTAATCGATAATAACATTATTACCGATATAAAACATAACATGAATTACTTTTTCTTGGAAGGGATAACTGCTTCTTCAGTTGCGCAAGTTTCATTGAGTTCAAGTTGCGCAATCGTATCTTTAAAAAACTAAATTTTTTCCCCCCAAACTAACTGAAAACTGCCAATAAGTAGAATTCAACGCACTTTTGAATTATATAATTAATTACATTTACAAAAAGTGTGATAAATCCCTCCGAGTGTTTGCATTCAACATAAAACGATAATTGCATAACGAGCACTCTTGTCTTTTTTATTCGAAAAGTCGTCGTCGTCAAAACCCACTTTAATTTGGTATAAAGGTAACCTTTTATTTAGCATAAAAATGCTACTGATAATTTGTTCGATACTGCAATCTTTTCTGCTTGATTTCGCGTGACAAGCAGGTGCAAAGCTTTTGTTTCGTATTGCTTTTGCTCAAATGCCGGTCTTTGGAAAATTAGTTTTGTATAAATCCTTAACGCGATTAGAATTAAATTCACCGCGTTAAAAACTTGAAATAAAAATGTATATCGATAACAGAGTACTTTTAAATGATACAAATGCTACGAATATGAAGCATAATTAATCGCTATCTAAAATATAATAATAATTATAAGATCAGTACACAGATGTCAATTATAATTTTATATAACGATTAATTAATTGATTGACAATGTTGAAATAACTAAAATATTATTCTTGATTCTATAATTTTATTATAATCGTTTTTTATATATGTCCTTTTGTATTTTAGGGATGGAATATATTTTGAAATGTTATTTATGTCATCTTTTGCAATGAAATAAATAAGCCACGAGTCAAACCCATGCCCAATTATATTAAATTATGAACAATTAAATATTGAAGATAATTTTTGTCGTGCTTATTTTCGTAATAATTGCTTCACCGGTTTTCATTATGCTAAAACTATTGAACAAAAATGTAACTACCAACCACGTTCTATTTACTCGAAAAATGCATAATTATTAACAAATAAAATTCCTGATTAGTATCACCGTTAATTTCCCCGGTATAAGGAGACTCGGTTCTGCGTGAAGGCAAAAACAATTTTTTTCGATCTGCATTGTGCGGTTGCACGCACTTTGCTTCTTTCTGTCAATTATTAGGCCATAAAAAAAAGAGGGCGAATCCCGTTAAACTGCAAGGGAAGTCTGTTAAAAAGCATCGCGCTGCGCGCTTAGGCGCATTTGTTTTTTGGATATCGCTAGTGCTGATTCAACGTCTCTCTTAATCTGCGAGATATGTTATATTTATTTAAGTCGTGTGCTTCTTAATTTAGGTGAGAATACAATTTCAAATTAACATTCACGAAATTTCCTTTCTACGTTCAAATCAAGAAATTTAGTGGCAAATGTTGATATATATTTCATTTAAATCATTTATTGGATATATTATTTCTTCTTTTTGTTTATTATTGAACAAGTGGCTGATCATTTTAGGATTCAAAATTATCGATGACCGCATCTTCGAGCACGTTTCTATTGATGTTGACGGTGATAATTAGTTTATACAGTGTACATCTAATCGCCGGTGAAGCCATCGAAGTGAATGTCAACGATAAGACTGGGGTAAATCGCCAGGTTGAACAGAATCAAGATGACAAATATTCGCACATGGTCATATCCGACGCTAAAAATACACGGAAAGCCCAGGACTCACAAGAAGTAATTTCAATTGATTGTATTTTTGATGGGTTATTTTGTACAAACGACTCAGATTTGGCCAATTAATCAGCGTTATTTTACTCTTCGTGTGACACACGCGAGATATTTTTGTTTTTCACAAAATGATCGCTTCTTTGTCAGTGGAAAATTATTCGTGAAAAATAACTAAATTTGTTGGTTTGTTCTTTTCCAGAGCAAAACGTACAATAGTTTTTGGAGCAACGTGATACCCTTTTACGACACGATGAAAAATCATATGAATAGTCATAAAAATGTAATTTATGGAACTACAAATCAGTCAAACTTTAATGATTGGTTGTACAATGCTCCTGGCTCGAGAAACATGATAAAATCTGAATACGAATATCCTGCAAATCATCTTATGACGCCAATAGATAATAATCACGAAATACCGAAAAAAACGAAATATGAACCATCGCAGTATACAGGTATACTTGTGCAATGTTAATTATTTAATATAAATATTTGCAAAATATCAAAATAAACATGATTAAAGTAATATATATTTGAAGGGATAATACAATTAGAAGAAAGAGTGGCATGTCCGTTTTCATTTTAATATAAATATAATACCGGATTTTGGCACCGAATCTCATAAAATTGACAAAATGTTTAGCAATTACATTGCTTAATAAAACGTAGATGTGGTATTAAAAGTGTTTACACCGTTATTGCAAGTGGAATGTTGCATTTTTTACGAATTTACAAAACTTTCGTAATCAGAAACATAAATTTAATGAAAATATTGTACATGTGCATAGGAACCATTTTCGAACAATAATTATGTTACGGAAGAAATATTCATGTACATAAGTTATTTAAAATACAATTTTATTTCCGAATAAACATAATTAAAAACTTGTTTTATTAGTTTTTGTTTCCATTAGTCAAATAAATTACTAAATATAATTAAACATATTGGGTGAAAATAGTTTTGATTCATTGATTATTCTATAATTATATAAATGTATATAAAATATGTATTTTTTATTTAAATACATTTAATACGATTATAGATATAAACCACTTGCTCTGTCATTACAAATATGTCAAATTTGACTGTTAGTTATGCTGGCGTTATCTCGCAATTGCTCGATTTTGTATAGTTACTCAAATATAGAGTCAAGGTTTGCCTTCATTAACTTGTAATTCTATTGTCAACAACTCTTAAGCAGAAAAACGACAGAGATATAAAGTCCACATTAATGCACAATTTAACTGTAGTTAGTTTAAATACACATTTCGTTATTATTTAAAAATTAGAATTTATTTAATTCTATATGCAGGTATATGTGTTATTTTACTCACAATATAATAATAATCACAAGGAAAACCCATACCTTACTAGCAGTTAAGTCGCACTTTGTCTTTTCTTAGTAGCTTAAATTGAAAGATAAGAATAATTACTTTTGTTGCAAAGATCAGAAAATTTGCATTTATCTTTAACGGTAAATGTTTTTGAAATAAAATTTAGTACAGAAAAAGTTGTAAAACACAAAGCAACATTTTTTACGGACAATAAATAATTAGAAAGATAAATATGCAAATGTAAATCCCCGTAATATCCATTAGTCAAATATCTTACATAATTCCAAAAAAATGTTACATTTATGTCTACCAGCTTATGCAGACAATCGTCAAGATTACGAGGATGAGGCTGATAATTACAATAGTCTTCAAGACTCGTCTTACTCTGACAACTATTATACAGAAGCAGAACTAGCCAATCCACCAAATATAATCAACGTTTGGCGGGGACATCCAGCTTTGTCTCGATTCCCTCCAATAAAACCATGCCACTGTCGACCACATGGGAGTTTGAGACAAACGATTTATCATCAAGCACCTCAACAACAATTTCCTATACAACCACCACCACCACCTTGCTTCAACGGAGCTGCCTTCGCAAACACTCTCACAGCCCTCGGAATTAACTTTTGGAGTTTGTTACAACTGTTCCTCGCCAACCTCATACCCCTTATCTTCCCACTGATTCTATTGAAAATTATTTTCATCGGTTTCAAACTCTACAAATTTATCAAAACCGTTAAACTCCTGTTGAAACTTGCCATCCTGCTACCGTTTTTGATGCGAGTGGTTCTGCCAGCCATACAACATTTATTGAACAATCAGTCAATAATTCACCATTTAAAGATGAGACAAGACTACAATGTTCTGGAAGATAGGCAGTCGGCGTCATTTTGGAATTTGGATGGATTAATGAATACTGCAGATGTTATTACTTGTGCGAGCAAATCAGCTTGTGAAATAGGAGCTTTTATAGCTGCTAAATCTCATAAGTATTTGCCCGAAGAATTCAGTTATACGTTAAAAAAAAGAGTGGAAAGGATTGAAAAGAAGAATAAAAAAACAGTCAATTCGGATCATGTGGTATTCGATGCTTTTATTTTAGCCTTTGCTAAAAATTGGACTCATGACAAATGTAGCATATATCCGTGTATTATTTCTCTTTGATATATTTCAGTAGTAAAATTTCGTATCATTAATTGAGATCACAACAGGTTCATTTTCATTATGTTCTATGTGATTATTTCAACAAGTCTTTAATAAATGTGGATTCGACAATTCTTTAATTTTAAATGATTGATAAATGAATGTTGACTCGTTGAAACAGACATTAAATAAGAAAATTGTAGTTAATAGAATTATTTTTTATTATTATGATTGTTATATGTTTACGTTATCACTCGTTTTACATTTACTGATAAAACTTAGTTTATTAACGAACATTTAAGTATACAAACAATTAATATGTATGATACATTAAAATTAATCATTGTAAGGAATGGTCATTTTTAATGTTAACAATAATGTAACTGAATGCTCAAGCTAGCAATCACTGATATAATTGTAAATTAATGGTAATATATTATTTTTATTAACATTGCAATTACATTTCATTTGACAAGATATACATTATATTTTTCATTCCAGTTTCTTCTGCTGAAACAAATTAATTGGATTCCTTAAGTATATTTTTATATCAAAATTGTAAAAACATATTTCCTTGTTTAAGCTGTATTCTTTTATTAATGACTGTTTTAAAGTATATTTTAAAGAGCACTTTCAAATGTTAAAATCACTGTTACAAAAGGTAATAAAATAGAATTTATGTGTTAAACATCTTTAAAATAAATCAATTGGCATGGTTATAGCTCTTTATTTTTATGTATCTTATTAAACTTTTTTAAGCTAGGTACAAAAAAGTGGTTATTTTTATTCTGAATCTTAATTGTAACTTGATTTTTCAAAATAAATTGCACAACGGTAATACTTCTTATTGGAAAACATATATATAAAAATATAACTATAATCACGTTTAAAGAAATAAAACGTAAATGAAAAAAACTCGTGCTTGAGAATTTAACACGAGTATCCACTCGGCAAGACTAACTGATTCTTTTTAACAACATTAATATATTTAAAAAATATCTTTTAGATGAATTGTTTTAAACCCAATGGTTATTCAATAAATTAACCTTTTTCTTGATTCTTTAAATAAATAGTTTTATTTTATAGCATACTAAACATTCTGCATATACGCTGTACCGAGTTACCACGTCGTTTGTCACTCAGTGTGTTGGCAACAACTGTTTTTTTTAATGCCCTACGATATTTATAACAGAAACAAAGAATTTACCTAAAAATTTTGCACTTCAAAAAAATTTTCGCATGCCAAATTTCTAAAATATTATAAATGACAGGGTGAATCATGTATACCACAAATACAGATATAAAAGGTACAAAACATTAAAAGTGAATCGAATAACTATTAAAGGTTTTGATTCGGTGCCTGAATAATCATTGTGAAATAAAGCAAATCATGCTTTTTTTATACTTTCTGGGTGCAATTCAACGTCGATCTATCACTCCACTTTCAAACAAACAAAAGATTAATATTAATTATCATCCATCAGAAATGTTAATTTTCTAAATAAATAGTTTTCATATAGCACTTGATTTCTGTTAAATAAGAGTTCATTTTCCTTTATCAATCATGCGGTGCGTAGTTCGACATTCCTGAGATGCTGCGTATTGGCAATTTCTTTGCTGGAATGTTTTTTTCAATGACTCAGTAAACGTTAATGCTTGGCGTAAAACATCCTCAGAATAGTGATCGTCTCCTTCAACGATATAGCCATCGACTTTATCTGTATTGGTAAATATAATATATTGGGACATTCAATAAGTCCTTAGAAACCCCAAAATACGGCTCTTGTAATATCGAAAAAATTTTGCTTTTAGCAAACCTCATTTCTCACTAAGCTGCGGTTAAATTTTCAACTATATCCATCACGTGGTTGACTGTGGTGAAATATAAAAAAAAAACATTTACTCAAAATGAATTTGTTGTTCCCTATTTTTCTTAGGAATTACTAGACGCTCTTCTTAGATTTATCAATAAACTTATGAATATAAGGATCTGTTAACTTTCCTTGAGTATTAATCGTTTAATAAGTGTTTCGATAGACGCAACATCGTTGGAGTAATATAATAAAACCAAGTTATTCGAAATACAGCGATATCTGGATTCGTTCGAGATCTCCATCGCTGGATATTCCACAAGAGAATGTATTTATTGTTTTTATTACTTATACAATATTACTCAATAATTTATCATTCAATAAATTACTTTTTGAAATTGTATTGCGCTACAAATGAATATGTTTAAATTAATAAAATGTTAATTTTTCGGTCTTTAATAACGTTTATTACAATGTCACGTTACAAAATGAATTCTCTGTAATTATGCCAAAGGTATAAAGTGTAACGTCTTTTGAATTTAGAACACGTATTTATTTATCTGAAATAGATATAAGAATAATGCGATTTAGATGAGGTCAATACTGTACATTTACTAAGGAATTGAAAGTTCAGAGTCTTGACCGAGAAATAATCGTTTTAAAAGTTTAACGGCACAAATATCTTAAATCGTGAATTAAATAAATCAATATTATTTCATGAAAATCTAATTATTTTGAATCAATGATAAGCATTTTTTGGAAAATTAAGCTCCGAATATTAAAAATGCGGAAGTTGTTATATTTAGTTCTATTTCGAAAAATCTGTGTTCTTACTTTATGCTTCATCTTAAGGTGATCCTTTCCTGTAAAAATCACGGAATTGACGATTATTCAAGTATTTACAAATCGGTGATACAAACTAAGCTGTTCGGAGGGATTTTCCTTGGCTTTCCCACGACGCGAAGGACCCCTAATGGCCGACTCAGCATTTAATTTGAACTGTCGATAAATGTAGTTAAGAAATTTAGAAAGAAAGGACAATTTTTTTAATAATATTTTTGTTAATTATACCATTGTAATCGCAACACAGGTCTATAGTTAACAAAAACAGGATTACTTGAATGATAAATATTTTACTTTTGTGATCTAGTATAATTTGGATAACCGATTCAAAAGGACATTCTACGTTCTTTTAAAAAGAGGACAGTTTTATAAGAAAAAACTAAAACGTGTGTTCGAGTGATTTTAATCATATTCCATCTTAAAAAGATATCAGACATACATTTGCAAACTTGCTATAAGGATTTAGTTTCTTTTCAATTTATTCTGTTACACGAAAAAATTAATCATTTTAATGGGTAAACACCGACTTTTAAATGCTGGGAGAATATATTTGTATAATTTCTTGTATATTGCAACGTTCTATATAAATCTGAAATTACAACTCGTTTTATCCCTCACTGCAAAAAGGATTTCTAATTTTTCTACATTCCATATATATGTTATAGTGAATCATATTAAATTTTTTCAGTTCATCATCCAATTTGGCATCCTCTTAAACCTTGTTGTTTTAAAAAATGTCAACAAAATGAGTATGTGCAGGAAGTGTGCACGAATAATAAATTTCATGTAAGTAAAATCTTTATATTTAGATAGTGCCGCTGATTCACTAGGCCAAAAGACGCTTGTTCACACAAAGCGAACATTGGTGCATGTACACACATGTTTGCAAGAGTTGATCGCATATAAAGCACCAACGTTAACGGATGATTGATAAATCCCTCAATTCTAGTGAGATCGTATCGTAGTATTGAAGTTGTCAGCTTTATACATTTTGTTTACCTTAGGGTATGTCAACATAACCTTTATTTGGAAATTCATTTATTAACATTCCCACTTTAAAAGTAATAAAACAGTAAAATAAATTATTTTATTTAATTACAGCAAAATATTCTGCAAAAACGTAAAGTGAAAATGACAAAGAATAATATTTACACATACGAACTTGATGCAGAAACGAACAAATATCTGACGCTGTGCTTATATTCACAAGTAAAAAATACAGTAAATTTACAATGTATGCTGACACAAAACCAAATTCAGTGTTGTATAATTACAGCACAATTAATTTATGATCGATTTCAAGTAGTTGTTGCGGCAAACAAAGCAGTTGCTAATGAAAAGTTTGGTAAACTCATTACAAAGTCTGTTTATACAGAAATTCTGTACAATTTATCTATATCAAAAAATATAACTCAGTCCTTGTTTACATTTGGCATGAAGAATGACAAAAGTGAAATGTTGGTATGTGTAATTCATGAGAAGGATGAAGAATATTTGAAAATTCAACCAGTTTTGGATGTTATCGATGGAAATTTGGAACCTATTGAAAACCTAAGTAACTTTCGAGATATCGTCAGAATTAAAAAATTATATAAAATTGATGATAAAGAATTAAAAGTATCAACAATGCTGAATTCTATAATTAGTAGAATGTGTATAAAAGATTTTACAATTAAAATATAAATTAGAAGAAAAAAACATGTATATTCACATGTCTCAATGTCGGTCTACATAAGATTAAAATTTTCACTTTTTATCATGATTGATATAGATTGCATTGAAAATTAAAGCAAAATGAATTACAACGAATTTAATTTAAAATTGTCAGCAAAAGAACTTCAGTATTTTTAAATTATTTTTTTTATATTAATAATAGCGAACAATATATGTAATAATTAGTGGAAAAGTTATGTTTTAAATAAAACTGTATACAAATGTTTTCATTGCATTTTTAATAATTTATTATATGTCAACTGCAAAACATATGAAGGATAAAATATATATTTATAATTTTGTATCCATATAAAAGAAATGAACAATATGTAAATAAATATTATTTCTTTAAAATTAATTTATGTTTGATAATTAAAAGTGTATATTCAATTAACTTTTATTGTACAATTATGAAGTATACTTTAATAAATAAACCTATACAACAATGTTTCAAGTAGATTTCAATTTTTACAGTTTGTATATATATTTATTTAAAAAAATCTAGTCTAATTTTGTCAATTTTTTAAATTTTGGTATTTAAAAATAAGTAAAAATGGAAACAAATGAAAGCTATTGAATGTCGTATCACAATGAAAATGCTAACAAAGGTGTACATTATTTCATACAAAAAATAAATTTTAAAGTTAAATAAATTTAAATTGAATTTTTAAAGGAATTGTAAAAATAAGTGTTATTGTATTTAATAATAAATTACAATAATATTTTATTTGTAATTTGATAGATTTTAATTATATATTTTTTAAGTTTAATAAATTTTATATAATATGTACAATTTATTGAAAATCAAAAGAATGCATTTTAGTCGTTACAATGCACAACTAATTATTTTTAAATTATCCCTATTTAATGTAGTAAGATTTTGAATTTATATTTCATTTTTAATGTTATAAAAAATATAAACCATATGTAAAGTTTCATTCATAAATTAATAACTCTGCCGACAGAATAATGTATCTTTTTAATATATTTTGTTACAAATTTTAATTTTAGACAAATCTTTCTGTTTTTTGTGTTTGTATCTTATGCATAATAGCATTATCTTGTGTAATAAAAACTATTTTTATTGACTCATATTAATCATAAATTAATTAATAAAAACTTTCTTTAATTTGAAAACTATTTTACAAATTTATAAAAGTTATAAATGTTAATATTACAAAAATTAATTTATTTCCTTTAATTGCACTCTCTTCATACTATTTATTTTACACTAAACCATTAACTTAATATATATATTATAATATATTATACCCATAAAGACAACCCAAAACCAATATTTAAATTAAACTAGATATATATATGAATTGTAAATAATTTGTTTTGATAATGTAGACTATTTTTGATCATATTGAAGATTGTAACGCGGAACAAGAGCAGTCCATAACAACAATAAATAAATATAAACAAGAGTACACTTATAGGCACAAACGGCGTGTAGTATACTTTACACTATTATGGGGCCGATGTGAATCCCATTGTTTCATATGCTCCAGGGGATATTGTATTAGTCGTTGAGAATTGAAAATATAAATTTTTTTTTTTAATTTTTCGACTGATACTGAGTGTATATTTCATAAAACTGGACACCATATGAAACCCTTATTACAAAATATTTCTGTGATAGTGCAAATTTTCATTATGACATGTGGAGTAACGAAAAGCGGGGACCCCCTACTGAGCTTGATTCACCATCATTGATATTTAGCTAGTGGACCATCTTTATACAATACCGCAAAAATTGCAGCAAATACCTTCTCATTGTCTATAGATTCTAGCAGTTATCGAGCAAATATTTGTGATATTTTTCATTGATAAGAAGGATTTTGACATCCTCTACCTTGATTAAAGATCTGTTGAAAAGTATTTGCATAGATGCCGAACCATACGAACATGTTAATGAAACTAATCATGTTAAATTTTATAAAATTGTGAATAAAGAAGACCATTCAGAGACATCTGAAAGTCTTGTTCTTCTTTTGTCTTCATAAAATCCATGAGGTTGAAATAAAAAATCAAACATTTC